>JAGVSQ010002364.1:0-24992 GCA_022683975.1 Rhyacophila evoluta | reverse complement strand
CACCATGAGGTCGTATTTCAACTGATTCGGGGGCCAAACAACCGATCCACTCTCTAGCCTGCTTCGAGCTAATGAGTTATACAGAGTTTTGAGTATTGTAACATTTGAAATGATCCTGGACGTACGTAAAATAAAACCCCTTTATTTATATGAATCACGTGTTCATTAGTTTAGCACTTAATAGTTTTCAATTTCCCACGCCAATTACTAAGTAATTTTGATAGATCCGTCTGATTTTAACTAAGTTTTTTAATAAAACAAATGCTAGCGCGTCTTTCAATGTTACATTAAAATATTACTATGGTATATTATATACATTTAAAAATAGACTATAGGAATTTTAATTTCATTCAATAAGATACGTTTACTTTTTAAAATATTCCTTCGAAAATACACTCATAGTTGTTGTTAATATTATTAATATTGAAATAACCACTCAATTATTTGAATATTACAAAGAATAATACATATTGCCTGTGTAATGAATACAACCTGTGGATGAGTTTTCATTACAGAAAATAATTATTCCCCTAGTAATAATCATTTACAGTTGGAGGATGTAACATTAATATTCTGTAAGCTTTGATATAAGTTGTAAGCAATCAACCGAAGGAACTAATTTGCGATGTGACTGACAACTGTTAGTTGTCAATAATGTACGCCGAATATGTTATATTATCATCTAGTAACGTGCGTATCAGTGTGGCCGAAATAAAAATTTACCTCTTTTGGCGCGTGAATTGTATAAATTAAAAATGAACACACTATGGGACAGATTTGAGTCTATGTCACTGAATCCTATAAATAATTCATCTACTTATTGTGATTTAATTAAATAATAAATATTTAGGCATCGTTCATTGTTTAAAATTTTGAGGTTAATGTGTATTTTTAATATTAAAAAAATACTTATTTAACCCTCACTTTAAAAGCTTATACCTTCCAAGGTTCCAAGTCAGAACTCATGAGCACGCAACTGGCGTTATGCAAGTATCGAGTGTTGTCAGAACAATCACCTTCTAAAGGGATATTTTTGACGTCTCCTTCCAGTGTTTTCTTTCAGAAATACAAATAATGAGTATTTAATTAATATTATTTTTATAAATAAGACTTTGACATTTTATACTACCATTTGAGTGTTTATGTATGTGCATTTGTGACTTTTCGTTAACTTCATATTATATAGAAACAAGAGGTAAGTATACACCGCTACCAACACCCGCCACGTCTTTACAACTGGTCTTAATCGATATCGAGAAGCAATCTACTTTATTCGACGGGAATCTTCTGGGATTAAATGTTATATAAATTACTCAAAAGTTAGATTGCCGTGTACTCAAGTGTGCTGAAATTAAATGAATAAAAATGGAGACTTATTTGCCCAAGCAATTTATGCGAAGAGATCATTACGAATGCCGTATGACTTTTTAAAAGCGATGAAACTCGCCCTTCTGCCAACCAAGTTGGATAGTCCGATGAGTCCAACAGCCGGTTAGGCTGACATGGGTTACTTTTCTTGGACATTACCACAGTATAGGATTAGCATCCTGTTCTAGACAACCACAAGGACATATTGAACGCTTAACAGGGCCAAACTGAGATAGCTTCGTGGCAAAACCATCGTGGCCTGTAATAAATTGGCTATTGAAGGGGTCTGGAGCCAGCTTGGTTATCTTTATGCGGCATTTAATATTTGAAAAAAAATCTATGTGTGCCTGGCTTTAGTCGACGCGTCCCACCTACCCTGGCAGGTTTAAGCCCTGCATCCATAGGCATCTGACGGATGGTTTTCTTGTAAAGATCCTGTCTGTTACTTTATTCTAGGATATGTGAATTTTAATTGAAGTCACCTACCTGCTCTAAGCAATAGAGTATAGTGTGGCGTGTAAATTCAACGACGCAACAATACACTAAATTACTAACCGATTCTTTGCACCGATTTCATTGAGTTCGCCATCAACATTCGGCCGACGCGCATCACATTCCAGTAATTAATTACACGCAACACTAAGCTGGTGACAATACCCTAAAGTAGCATCTATTTTCATATTTATATTATGTACTTAAATTTATGTATAAATTTATTGGAATTGGTATACTTAAATGAAAAAAAAGTTATATTATGGTTGTGATATCAAATACAGCAAAATATTATTTGAAAAAATGATATTTAAAATTATAAAATTGTTTATCCAGCAGTGTTCTCTAGCGGTGAAAGAGTGAACTATTTAATATATATTGTAAATTAACATAATAATGACTGCCATAGATGGCACTGTGCTTCCATATCACAAGATTTTAGAATATAAAAATGTTGTAATATTTTTTATATATCACTTTTTATTGGTAGAAATATAATGTTAAAATTTCTTCATTATTATTTTAAAAAATATTTGTATGTATGTCGTTATTCTTTAAATACGTTATATATTCAAGTAATCTGTATAAGGAGAGTTTCATATAAATGAAAAAAAAGCGCACAATCATTTCCATCACAACGCATCGCTATTATAATTCATTCCTCGTTAGGCACTTAAATGTTTGTCAATACAGCTCTGGGCTGTAATGTTAAAAGTGTTTTACGCAACTGCCTCATTAGTTATGAAACGATTTTTTCGGAGTTCAGATTAGGACTATTTAAAGTAACATTGAAATCGCAAGCGGTGGGCGGATTAAAGGGCGGTTTATCTCCCCATACAACCGACAAATTTTCCATACAAAACGAAAAAATGAAACTTCGAGATATCGAGACGGGACTTGCACAGCGATGAGCACATCGCGATGAAGCCAGAAACTTGTCGAATCGGTCGACGCAAGGCAGATTAAAATCAATTGTTCAGTATTTTTTCGTTCGGAGGTACACCCGTGAAAATTAAAAGTTTGTGTCAAAACAATCAAACATTTCTTCTTCCCCAAATGCAATTTATCCAACGTTTCCACCATCAATAAATACTTTGTCGATATGGAATATCTTCCTATTAAGAGCGCGGATATTGTCAAGTGACGAAAAATTGTCATGCAAATATGGTGGAAACGATTGGATAAATCTGCATTTGGGGAAGAAGAAATGTTTGATTGCTTTTGTAGGTCGAACATACGTGGTTGACTTTTTGATATTTATTTTTATTTATTAAAGATTGTGACGACACATATTTGTGAATGTACTATCTTCTGTTCGTTTACATTGATTGTGATTTCCATATTTCTCGTGATGTATTATTATTAATAACAACAAGCATTGTAAATATTTATATAAAATAGACAGTTAACTATCAAAATACAGACGTTTCTTTCGTGGAGAAAAAAATTTCAAAACAAAAGTATATTTTCATTCCAATTTTGAAAATTATTGACTTTAAATTATTTCGTTCAAAATAAACTAACGTGTTCTTTTTTATTTTAAGGCTAATGAATAAAACACAACTTAGTCTCGAATATTATTTTTTAGTATAGTAGATATTGAAAAATATTTTTGCAAATCTACTGGATCGAAACTCCACGTGCGTTTCATTGAGTGCAAGGTAAAAACAAGAACCGTTTTTGAATAGACTGGTGACGAGTGATGAGAAGTGGGCTGTGTATAATAATTTCGTACGAAAAAAACATTGGACCAGACCTGGACAAGTGCCGTTAACCACCCCAAAGGCCAATATGCATAAAAAAGGTGATGCTTTGTGTTTGGTGGGATATAAAGGGAATTGTCTACTATGAGCTCTTGGAACACAATCAAACAATCACAGCCGACAGATACTGCGATCAATTATCAAAAATAAATGCGGCTCTTTGTAAAGACAGACTAGAATTGGTAAACAGAGAAGACGTCGTATTTCACCACGATAACGCGCGACCACATGTGGCAATAAAAACACAGCACAAGCTAAAAGTTGAATTGGGAAGTTTTGATGCACCCACCATATTTTCCAGATCTTGCTCCATCAGATTTTTACTTGTTCAGATCGCTACAATTTTTTTTAAATGAAATAAATTCACTTCAATTGGGGAGGTCAAAACAGCCCTTAATTTGTTTTTTACCTCTTAATCTCGCGATTTTTATACCAAAGGTATAAATAAGCTTGTGGAAAGATGGGAGACAGTTATATCAAATGACGGAGAATATATAATTCACTGATATAATAAAAGGTTTGAATTTTTTGTTTTTGTTTTATGTTGTTAAAAAAATACGCAAAGACTTCTGCAGCAGCCTAATAGATTCTATTCAAAGAATTTATAAAAAAAATTCTCTTATTTTGGCGCCAATATTCAAATAAAAACATGTTTATTGATAAGAGTCAGCGACAATCTGACTATTTGGTGGTGTTTTTAATAGTCCATTCCTTCTATTATGACCAGAAGACAAATCGGGATCCAAATTACAAGACTTTAAATCCATGATGCAACTGATTCCGGGAGACGCAAAGTACTTATATGAAGCGTTAAGATATGCTGCAACTGAGGAAGGTGCACACATAGATTGGCTAACGTAAACAATCGATACCTCACCTTCTAATGTTTCAGAAAAATATGTCTGAAGTTGGCAGCACAAAGTACGGGCACACACTAATACACTAACGCGCATTGGCGTTTCGAAAAATTCGCGCGCTGTCACTTTCACATATCTGTACTTACGCTTGCATATTTTGAAAATTATTTGGTGGACCACATAAAAATGTACATCTTTTTAAATAACAACAAAGCAGAAACATTAAATCGAAATATTGTATCACTTCGACAAATTGTGATCTGATCTTTTCGGTGGACCACATGCAAATGTACTACGACTTTTTACTATTAATAATAAACCAGAAACACAATTTCTTATTTGGGAAGAAAATATAATTCGTGGCGGTGCCAACTGAAAAGGTTTATGAAAAAAAAAATTATGCTTTGAACATATTACCGTCATTACCGACAACCGCCGCAGTTGAAAATTTCAAATACTTCGCGCGGTGACAATGCGTGTGAGTGGATTAGTGTGTGCCCGCGCTTTGTGCTGCCAACTTCAGAGGTATTGATTGTTTACGTTAGACCATAGATTATAATGTTGAATCTAAATATCTACCTCTGTCCACTACCTAAATATGCCCACCTACATATGATTTTCATTAGATCCACATATTATTGTAAGTAATTTGAACCCTCAATATCCTGTTTCAAGCAATTTATAAACATAATAATTATCCACTTGTTGAATTCTCCATAATGTGAATAATCATAATGACGTTTATTGTTTTCACGAGGATTACTTGTTACCCAATCTGTAAATCGCATTGAAACTGAATGGTTACATTTAATTATATATGATACATATTCTTATATAATGAGGGGTCAAAAGCAAAAATGCAACTGTCCATAATTAAATCATTAAAATGAGCCGATTATATTGTATTAATGTTAATGTATTTGTGTCTGCGTTATTTTATTATTACACTTCATTTAAACCAACACATTTATAGAAATGTATAATTTTAGAATAAGAAATCACTCATAGAATGCCAGTATTGAATATCTATTTGATTTTCCACAATATGACTTTAGTGTACAGTGGACGTTTTGCTTTTTACTCTCACAGTATACAATAATATATTTGTATTTGACTTGTTTAATACAATGATAAAATAAATATGTATAAATAATTGAATACCATTCCAAAAATCAATTCGAATGATTAATTGTCAATAAGAAATTTTTGTGATTTATGAAACAATTTTTATTATTCTGTAGATAATCTATTTTGACAAATGACAAACAACGTATATATTAGAAGCCTATTAATTTTCCAAGCTTTTGTGTGTTTTTACATTGAATGTAAGTTTTCACATAAGTTTAAACATAAGCCGATAGCAACCTTATATGTATTCACTTACTGTTTAATTACTAAAATCTTTTCACAGATTGATTAAATGTCCTTTATACTGATCGATAAACAATAATCAAGGCATTCTTCTTGAGGTATAATATCTGTATCAATCGACAATAGGCAGGTAAGTTTGTTATAAGAGTGAATTTTAAGGAATGTTAGGTATTTTGCCTTGGTAACAAACAAGTTTATTTAATTATCAAAAAGTATCATAATGACGATGTTTTAAACTTTAGATTATGGACTGGGTAGCCCTCTTTCACATTAATTGTATTAAAGAACTGGGGGATTTAATTTGGATGATTCTGGAGAGCCTAGATCTTACTTATCTCTTTTTTCGACGGTGGGATTCCATTGTTCTGGAAGACTTCGGGTACTATCCATGGGATGTACTCAGCGGAGAAAAGGAAAGGATTGTGGGATAACTTGGGAGAATACAAAACGACTGACAAATGATAGAGAATTCTGGTGGTGCCGATATGATCCGCATAGTGAGCGAGAGAGAGATTATTTATTTATATTATATGTGTCAAAAAATACATGTAAAAAATAATTGAACGGTCATCTGTATTATTTTATAGGTATCCATATCATCTATTTAAACTTGTGTAGTATTTTACTTTAAGATATCTACAATATGAAAAGCAGAACTGCTGCATTCTTTTGCAAAATACCGAAAGCATATTTTCCTCGGAATCAAATTGCTCCATTTGGGGAAAGAATATATGCGACTATAAGCTTCTTGATGGTTGGTTTAATGTTCGTCTGTCGCGGTATTTGCTTGTGCCCTGTGGTAATCAAAAGGATCGTCTGCGCCAAAACAGGAAAAACGACATGGAAAATTGCTTACTCTTGGCAATGGAATGTTTTCAATTCTGTCTTCAGTGTATTTTATGGTAAATTTCATATATATAACACATCAACTGTGGAAAGGATAAAGAATGTAACCACAATAGACAAATTTTTTAGGAGGCACAAAATGCACCTATTTGATGAGACACCATAGACACAGCCTTAAAGGGCATGAAGACTAAAATTAGTGCTTATTTACGAAACCTGATATTAATTTAACAAGTTATTGAATAAAAACTAATTGATGTGGTAGTTCTTTTTCCTAGTCTCAAATTTGACAGGCCATCTTTTTTTAAAACTTAAAAGTTAACTTAAAATACTAATAGGGCATTCACAACACAGATCCATCCTTTTGATAGAACGTGTTTTCAATTTTATACATTGTGATAAAAAACTGAGGGTTACATCCTTTCCCTTTCCACAGTCGATATTAATTATCATATTCACACGTTTTGTTTACAGAATTGTAATATATTTTTTGTTCTATTGGTATATTTCCTCGTGATTTAACTTGACGTTGGTTGTCATATTGGATGCCTACTTTATTGTTGGACGTCGAAAGAGTTTTCCATGTTTAAAGGGCATAGAAATTCAACACCTATAATATATATTATATTTCTATACCTATACAATCATAATATGGACAACTATCATGATCTATGATACAAATTGGATTATTATTGAAATACAGTGTTTAAATTATTTTATAGAACCACATCAATATTATAATTTCCCAATAACAATGGCATGTTTTCATGTGTACGGATTTATCATTTTCCCTTTCTCTCTTATAGAGAAAATTTGTCTGATATACGTCCTGTTTCGTAGAAGTCCAAGAATCTGGAACGAATTGTAGACATATTCAGAGGTTTCAATGTTTATTATAATTTTAGAACTCATTACTATTGTCTAAACATAATCTATTTCCATTATTGTAAACATATAGTAGGGTCCATAACATTTTATGTCCTCTCACTTTTCTGGTAAGCTGTCCACATAACATATACACACATACAGGTAGTGATCGACTTATGACCTATGGGACTTACGACTGTTCAACTTTACTACCACAATCTAAGATCGGTCATCCGTCTGCTCATGGTGTAAATGTTTTGAAACACATTTTAAGGTTGTCTCTGTATCATAAGTATTTTTAACTTGTTCCAAGATGAGAAAATATAAATTTCCCAATCTCCCAAGAAACAAGGAAAGGCTATTGATTTGAAAAGAAAAATTATGGTAGAGAAACCCAATAAATGAAAGTGGTGATATGATGGTTATAAAGAATACAGAAGCAGTCTTATTGTGTTATCATGTACCATAATTTACATATATACTGACATTAATGCACAAGCCGACATACGACTTTGATCATAAGTCGACGACTACCTGTACACATGATGTTGGCACATAACCACAACAGCACTTATCAAACTTGGATCATTTTTTTTCAGTGGGTTACTCCATATATGGTATATTCAAGTCAATCAGTTTGATGTCATCTCGCGATGGGAAATATTCGTCGACTTACATGTATTTGGTCATGATAAATGCATCCATATTGACATTATTCTGTTTGGTAGGAATAATCCGGTGCGGGGCACACGTTAAAGACCTGGTTTCAGCCTTAAGACTGGTTGAAAAAGTAAGCTATTTTCATTAAAATCTATTAGTTTCTATCCCAGAGGTTTCCAAGAGGACTATCTTGTCTTGTCGAATTCATTGTGGATCATCTCATATTTACTAAATGTACTTACTATTCATGGTAGAAAGTGACAAAACCGGTGTGCTAATCAATGTATTTATTAGACTATGTTATTGATAAACTAGTGACACTATAGATCAAACCTTAATTCAGTTTGCTACTGGATGCAATCATAAAATAACTTATCCCATTTTTCTTAGTATTGAGCTCTTTAGATATACGTATTTTTACCATATTTAAACAGTTCATTGAAGTTATGACTTAAGCCCTGAATTCTTAGTACCACAATGCTGCAATATATTCCCGGTAGAAGCGGTGAAGCATCTCCTCTAAGAACTAATAAACATATTTGTTCTTTCCAACCTCAAAGTGGTGCATGGATGTAAATGAATTGACTCTAAGCCATTGGACTTCCCAGTTCTTAATCGTTTTTTGTAATTTGTTTGCTTGTTATTGCTTATTGCAGCCTAATTTCTACAAATAATAATTTTCCAGCTTTTAAAAAAAATTGCAAAATCGGGAAAACTCTTCCCAACAAGGTCCGATATTCACAGATTGACTGCTAATCGTGCGTATCACATGTCATCACATACATTTGAGCCATACGCATAACGCTATATTAGTTAGGCGCTATTGTATTAGATTTTTATATCTTGTATAGCATATGATAAAGTAGTCAGTTTCAGTTGAACTTCAAGAATTTAAAAATATATGCATGCTCATAATATTATGCTTCTTAATAAGAAATCAAATTGTTTATAGGACTTAGTTAGGTAGATGGAATAATTATAATGCACACACTAGCACACGCGGACTAAGGTCTTGGGAAGCTGCTTCATTGAAACTTTTGGCGCTATACATTTGCTATGTCACTCTATACGTTCGCATAATAGGTGTTGAGACGTGATAGATGGTGAAAGGAAATTGATTATGTATAATAAAACATAACTTTAGCTTGTCGCTTTCAATGAGACTCAATATTGATAAGATTTAGTTGGGATACGAATCATATACACCCCAATGCACGATTAATGTCTTAGGTGGTTAGAAAGACAAGTATCACAAAGCATTACTTGGACATATATTTTAATTCTTTACTCTGTTTTCTTTATTCTTTTCAGGCAGATATCTTGGTATCGTGGGCCCCGCAGGATAGAAAGAGAAGCAAAAAATTTAGAATTGTTGCGTGTATCCTATTTGTCTATTGGATTTTCTTACTCATCATAAAAATATATAGAGGCCCTCAAGCTTTGGATAGAAATAGATTTCTTTATAGTACGTTAAACACCATTTGATATGCAATATATACTAAAACAAATCCCTCTTTTTAACGAATCTAATTGATTTCCTTTGTTAAAATCATCTCATTGCAAATGCATATGGTTTTAGTAAATTGAACTGTATTCATTTTTATAACCAAGAATTTATTCTTTTGTTCAATACACTCACCGACTCCCGTTAAAAAGAAAGATTTGTGGTGTAATATTTAGATATCTGTTGATAATATCAAATTACTTATATTTTCATAACTAACCTAAATATACTATAAAATATAAGGTGCTTACTAAAAATACTTAGAAAAGGTCTAGAATATTATAATAAAATTGTGTAAGTTATAAATTAATGAAAATCTCTAAGCAGATGGTTCAAAAACCTTTTGCACAAAGGTGACTTCTACTGATGGTGCGGCACTGATTGCATTAATTAGATGTCAATACAAATATCGAGGAACAAAGTATGTAATTGAAGGCATACAATTAAAGTATTTTACTGTTCAGCTGCATTTGTGTTACTTCACTTACCATTATCATGGTTAAATGTGATAGATAAAGAAAGAGAGAGGTTCAAAAATACATGTAAAGGGAGACAAAAATCTCTAAATCTTTTTTGAAGATCAAATCAAATTGAAACATAGGCGATATTAAAGTTTTATATCACGAATATTTTAATAAAGAAGTTTATGTTGTTATTAATAAAAAATATACATCTATATTTGCAGATGAACTTGATTCCAATATATACATCACAATGTATTTCTCTCTCTATATGTATGGCGTGCTTACAATTATTCTTCTCTCTAGTTATGTTTACATTTTAAAAGAGAAACTCGACATTGTAAATGATACGCTGAAATTGCTAGGGAGAGATATGGATTCACCGAAATGGATATATGGTAAATAAACTTTGTTTGTTGTTTGTTTTAAATTTTAAAGATCTCTTTTTTCTCTTAACTCCAAATTCTTTAGCTTTTCTGTTTTGCTCTGTAGAAATAATTTTTTTTTTTATAAAAACTGATTTAGCAAATTTGTCAATCTAGAAATGTTTCCATATATCAATTGAAAGGAAAGGGCTTTTCAAGTCCGTTTGACCATTTGCTGGATTGCCGGTTATTGCTACTTGGTTTCTAGGAAAGATAATTTTGTAGTTTAAAAATGCACCATTATAAAGCATGTGAGAAGGTCTCTTCTCAAAAAGGCTCAATATTATCAGGGCTCATATGGAATGAGATTCATACACACTCTAGTAAAGGTCTTAAAAATCCGCTTCTAAAGGGTGGCTCACTTCATTTCACTCTATTAAGAGGCTTAACTGATGATAAAAGAGAAAGCAAGTTGAGGAAGAAGTTTCAATAGTATCGATAGCAAAAATGGTAAAAAAATACAATATTGTCTATGGTTAACCCATAAAGGGGTACGGACATAATGTTATGTCTAACACTATCTTTGGCTGTAGGAGTACAGACAAAATTCTACCATTGACCATATGCTGTGAAAATTGGTATTTCTTATTAAAATATAGATTGTTTTATTAACTACAGGATACTTCTGAAGACATCTTCGAAAAAGTTAAGATATTATCATCATTCGAGATGTATCAAAATTAAATGCATTGCAAAAAATTCACTTTTGAAAAGGTTAATTAATTATATTATAATAACATTGAATCTTTGTTGAAAATGGAGATTTTCTAATTTGTGTAATTGTAAGATTGATTAGGTGGATTAATTTGGTGACCATTTTGCACTGCTTGAATCATCCTCAATCTATGTAAAAAATAGTTAATAGTAAAAATGTTTGCTTAAATTTCAGGTAAATCAGGAGTGATCTGCGTCAAATCTGAAGTGAAGGAGTTTTCTTCATACTCAAATCAAGGAGGTGATAATTTTTCAGCAAAATCGACACCATGCATTGGTAAAAAAGATTAAAAAATATCTGCTATATTTATAATTGAAAACCTAGGTTATAAGTTGATTATACTAACTTTTTGACTACCAAGGAGATAAATCTCATTAAAAAATAAAAACTTGCCAAAAGGTTAGTCAGAAAAAACAAAGAAAGTATTATTTTTTTACAAGTTTATTTCAATACTGATGATATATGCAATACTTATAGTCTCTTGGTTGATCATCAGCCATCACCAATTTAAAGCAAATAATCAGTGAATTGTTCTCATCCTGTCTAGTTGCTTCTGAAGAATTTGATAGTTGAAAATAAATCATTTGACCTTTTAGTGACTCGTTAAAAAAATCATTAATGCAATTTTTCAAGACATCATTACATTTCTCATATTCATTTTCAGCAATGGTGATGACGATTTTATTTACCACCAGTATGTAAAAGCTACATACATGGTATTTTGTTGGTTTCTTATCTGCTTTAATAATAATCTGTAAGTTTTTGGCTGGGTCAATGGTCATTTTGAATTTATGAATTTAATAATACTGTCTATCTCAATTTGTTTGTTTTTAACTGAAAAAAGCTCTGTACAGTGAGTGTATTGTTACAAAATAAGATTTGAACACTTCACTAGATTACAGCGTATATGACTGTTGAGATCTTGAAGAATCAATATACATAATATTAAACATATCATCTTTGAAAATTATGTCTTGTTTTATTGATCACGTTACAGGTTCAAAAAATAAAGTCACTCCCTTAGTGGCGTCACATATAAATTTTGACTTCGGTGATCTGAGAACAAAAATATCTGCCACGATCCGCGCCAGAGAATTTCTCGGAAAAGCCGCCCACATACTCGATACATCATTTGGGTTGGTTCAACTGGCATTCTTCTCCACAGTTCCCATGCAGACTGTTATTGCAATATATAACGTTATCGATGGATTAGGTGAGAAAATCATGTATGACTGGAAGCCTAAAGAGCTGAGGTTGAAGGAGGTTTACCTGTTAAAAATAATCTATTTATTATAGGTATTATGAGGGTTGATTGTTTTTGTGCAATTGAGTTCCACGCAATTCAGATATATTTGATTGATAGCAGGCATGTCTAATAATGAAACTGTTTTTACCGAATTTGCTCTAAGTATTAATGGACACTATGCATTGCCTCGAGCAGCATCTGGTACCAAAACCTTTGCTGCATATTCTTCATGAATTAGAATGCCACTAATTCTGCTGGATATATCGATGGGCATAAGTTGAAAATATGTATCATACATTTGTTAATTTTTTCAGAAGGACCAAAAACCCTTATAAAAATAATGATTGCGAAATTAATTCAAAATAAAACATACTTTGGAGTGAAATAATGTTTATTTTTATTTAAAAAAAGGGTATTTCTATTTCATTAATTTCTCAATATGTACTTATTTTTTTAAAAGGATTTTTGTTCCAAAATGAACAATTTAACAAATGTATGATAATATGTGTTGTCAACTTATGGCCATCAATATCCTATAATAGATATGCACTCTTTTCCCTTTGGGGCCTGGTTATTTTTGTGCTTCTCTTGAGTGACCAAATAAAAATTATATATACAGACAATGTAAATGTTATCAAATGAGGATAATGGCAAAATAGCAATCAATATAAATGTTTACAAATTTAATAAAATTGACAGTATTCATTAAATTTAAATTCTTGCATACTGTATTAAAAGCAACAATATATTTATAAAAATAAATATTTTTTAAATAATACTAACATTGAAGATTTTCAGTGAATTCAGATGCTCAGATGATTTTGGCTATAAACATTTTTTGGAGCATCGGACATATTTTTAAAGCATTATTTCTCGTTGAGTGTTGCCACATCATCTCTAAAACTGTAAGTATTATGAATCTTTATTTATTTTTGTCATAACTTATACTAGTTACATGAATTAAAAGTTAATTTAATTAATAAATAAATATTTTACATCTTGTATTTTTTACAATTTGTTTTTCACATTTTGATTTTAGCGCTTATGTTATGGTGTGATTTCATGATTTCAGGCTAAAGAGACTGAAAGCATCGTGGCAAAAGTGTTGGCTGTCACCAACGACGATGTGATAAGAGAAGATTTAAAAATATTCCTGGAGCTGTTGAAACAGTGTCCAACTATCTTCACATGCATGGATATCAGAGTAATCGACAGAGGAGTTCTCGGGGATGTGAGTCAATTAAATTTGCACTAATACCTTGAAGTCTTTTATGTGGCTTAAATTTTAAGCTGACTGATTCATAATATTTATTTTTTACTATTTTCAGTTGACTGGAGCAGTGATAACTCTCTTGGTTATACTCGTTCAGTATGGAGAATAAAAAAAATAGTCAACTGCTTGCTGTTGAAGCGCACTCCTTATTTTCTGATAGTGTTCTCAGGCTTTCAGAATGTTCACTGTCTCCAATTCACCGACGGAAAGTTCACCGACAACAATTCACCATGTTACCATTCGTCAAACAGATAATTCATGTTATAGTGCTCCCAACCTGCTGCAAACTGAAGTATGAAAATTGCGAAATTTCTGTGACTAACTTAATAAAAGTACTTCACTTCTAATTTAGCCATTTCATACTGATCTTCTGAAGATCTAAAGGTATAAATAATGCCCATAGTACTGGGTACAATTGCAGTGTTTTACGGTAGTTTCCGCAAATTTATAATTGTGTAAGATAAAGCAAATCCGTGATGTAAAAGATTGTTAATGAATTGGTTTTAAGGAGTTACACAAAATTTAAACACAGGTCTTTGGCTGATCTATGGAAAAGTTCATTAAAATTATTAAAGGTATTAAAATGATTGGTTTACATTTTTTTCATATGCAAACCGGATGATCGAGAGTCGATATAATGCCAAAATCAATTGTTCCAGGATATTCTACATTGAATGATCTATAAATTCCAATTATGCCATAAAATGTTCATGACCTTAATGTGTTTTTGTGAAAATAAAAGAATTTTAAGTGATTTATGAGTTATTAATCACAGAATACCAGATGCCATCAATTATAATATATACTATGACAGTTTCTTTCCTTGTAAAAAAATCAAATAAATCACATGATTAATCTGGAATCCATTAATCAGTCGAACTGTCATTTAAATCATTTTTACAATTTATTAATTCTACTTACAGCTAATGCAAATATAGTTAAATAAAATTGAAAAAAAAAACTGTGATTTGTCATTTACTGCCTTTAATTATATGAGTTTTTTTAACAGTTGCTTTAATATAAATGTATATAATTAAATATTTCAATATACTGATAGTTAAAACATATTAACTATATCGATTGTGCTTACTGTCAACTGTTAGAATAATATCAAATTTAGTTTTTTTTTTTTGTTCGATTTATATATATTTTTTTCTTTTACCCAACATATAGAACCAGTATATACATACAGAACAATTTTAAAATGGTATGAAAATATCAAAAAAAAAAAATATCTTTGAAAACGAATTTATAACATTTGTAATATGATACAAATGAGGGGACCTTAATCAACATTTAGAGATCTATATTATATAATTAAAAATATTGATGAAGTATAATTAATTTGGTGAATATTGAGCCACTCATAAGTATTTTGATTGGTGGATCAAATAATATAACAAATACATTTTAAACAATAAAATAGAATCAAAATTATATTTATATTATTTTAAAATAATATAATAAACCTAATAATAGATCAAATAAAAGTTTGCTTAAGATAAAATGGATTATCTAAGGTCATTTCATCATTCATTAAATAAAAAAACCTTATTGGAAGATTTTAAAATGATAGAAGATAAAAATTACAGTTTAAAAATTGACAAATTCACTGTGTTCATTTTGCGCCTCTGTCGTATATTTTGTTTTTGTCCAGTGAAGTTGACTAGCATGAAAAACTGTGGTGGGAAGCAGATGATGACATGGACCATTGCGTACTCCAAGAAATGGTATTTTTACAGTATCATTGTGATGCCGATGTATTGTAAGTGTCTATATTTCATAACTTTTTTGATTCTAGTAGGAATCAAATGTTTTTAAATGTGTTGTGTATTTTGCTTGAGTGCATTGATATCCAAGCCGAGATATACTGTGTATATTTTTACCTTGTATAATTTAGGAGTCCTGGTCATTCCGCATGAAGTTTAAGATTACTGCTATTGCCATGCAAATAACGAGCCGACTTTATACGTTACTTTACTTTACTTTATTAAGTGCCATGTTCCGCTATGTGTACTTTCTAGTATTTAAAACTATCAATATTCTTGATGCTGCCTCCATTCGTGGTCATCAATAATCAGAACCTAAGCAGCCACATGAAATACAAATAATTCTTTGAAAAAAAAATCACCTAATTAACGGCACTCAATATATTTTTGTATATTTTCAGTGGCTACGGAGTTGTCCGGAATGGTGGAGTCAGTACATTTGACAACTACAAGAACTAAGATTGTCTTTGACACTCTGGCCTACATTTCGATATTTAATTCAGTAATGCTTTCTATATTTTCACTCATCTACACATTCCAAAGTCCGTCTTATGCGAAGACATTAATTTCCACCTTACAAACATTAGAAAAGGTAATTTCGTCATACAATATTATATAAGAAACCAAAAGTACTTTAATTCTTTCTTTGAGTTTTTATATTTGTGTATTTAATTATCAGTGCAACGTGGATAGAAGGCACCCTTGTACAAAAAGTTTGCAAATATCATTACATGCGAATTGATTTCATTTTTGAGATTTTGTGAACAATCTACACACTAATAATGGCTCGGTTCTGTTTATTCTCTTATTATATTCATTACTATTTTGGGTGCTACTTATCATTTTGGCCCAAGACCGACTGTGTGATAACGTCTCTGAACCCTTAGAAAAGCAACTAAAACACTAACCGTAGATCAATCATAGAGTATCAACAAGAATATCTCTAAATTTATTTAACATTATGTATTTTATTTACAGGTTGATAATTTGCTCTCTTGGATGCCACGCAAGCAAATAAACAACAATAAATTTGTCTTTTGCTGTGTGATTTTAATAATTTTATATATAGGATTCATCGTACAAAAGACAATAATATCGACGAGACTCTCTTTTTTAAATGACTTTTACTGTGAGTATTAAACTGAATATCAAGTTGGAATTCACCACAGAGAATATAAATGAAAACTTTTAGAAGAATCTGGTTTAAGTTTTTTGTGTATACATCTTTCAAATGTTATTTTTCTTTGTACTTATTCAAAAAATACTTTTTTCTACTGTTTTTATCATAATCAATACTCTGGGAAGGCCAATGTATTAAAAAATATTGTATATCATCCAAAGAACAAGAAATTGTTTCTATAAAACCTAAGCAAAAACGATTTAAAAAGATCTTCATTGGATGTCTTAGTGTAAAATCTCAATTATAATACAGATCTATATATAATACGCATGTTTGATTAAGTTTTGAGTTTAGTTTTCTGCTGGGTAAAAATTTTGTTTATACTATGCAACTGTAAATGATTAAATAATCAAGAAGCATTTGATATAAAAGAAAACCTTATTGCTTACTAATAGCATAGCATATTCATCTGGCCACTGCATATATTACTACGCTTATTAATTCCTTGCCTCGTTTTGCCCTTTATCAACACTTTGTAGTTGCAAGCTTGCACTCGACATATAGTGCAGAGCGGGTGTGCTATGGCGCATTTATCCAGTATCAGAAAAAAATAAGAAATGCATTATTTTCTTTATTTTTCTTCTGGTGTTCCGTGATATTTTCGAAGAACGTCAAGTGTGACATGAACGATGAAAGGTTACGGAGCACTGAAATAATGCAATACTTTGGGCGGAGGGAAGTATTTAAGGCGTATGCGTAGTACCGTCACTAATGAAATTTTTTCGGTAAAGTTCATTAGATAGTTCAGTTTTTTACAATTGATTGTTTATATATTATTTTAGAAACATTATTAATTCAAACAAATTTTTGCAGTTCGATGTGTGCACACGGTGTACATGTCGATGCTTTTCTTCATATACATGTTGGGAATTTTGATGGTGATTTTAATTTCCAATTTCATTCAAATGTACAAAGAGAGATTCGAAATGGTGAATGATGCGCTTAAAAGTCTCACGATAGATTTAAATAGGCCAAAATGGATTTATGGTAAGTGATTTCTTTTATTTATTATATAGAAACCAATTATATCTTGTATTAGATCATATCGTTACACACACACCCAGCTCTTTTTTCATAAAGGAAACGTTCTAAAGGACACTGCAAAAAAAGATGAGTAGCTCATATAAAAATGGTAAAGAGGTTCCATCTAACTTTTACTTTTAATCAGTTCATTTTCACCACATATATGTATTACCTTCATGATATATTTAACGTCATATACCAAATAACACAATCATTTAATCATTCAGTGTTACTACAAGACAATAAACGTGCACGTTTACTGTAGTTTGTTTTGCTGACAATTCACTATGGCAAATTTTATCCATGTTTGAATGGTTGAAATTGCACCATTTATGTATTTAAATGTTAACTGAGTGTAATCTGATTTAAATGTTGAAACTATTTCTTGATTTGATTCCTGAGGAGGGTTTTTAGATTTTTAAACTGTGTTAAAGTAAAAAGTCAGTGTAAATGATAGAAATACACCATTCTTTTAGGATTTATCAGCAAATTTATCCACTATATCAGGTTTATTTTTAAATAACTGGAAGAAGTTGATGAATCCATCGAATTAGAAAATCTCTACTCAATAATTTGAACAATAATATTAGATTGTAAGTGTTCAATTTCTCTATTTGATTTCTCTGCTTGGTTATATTATTTTTAGGGAAATCTGGTGTTCTGTTGTCTGTGAAAACAAAGACGAAAGAAAAAATTAAAAACCATAAGGAGAAAATTTACACTGAACCGATTTTGGATGAATTTGACTGTAAGATTGACATATAATTATTATAATATAACATTTCTTACCATTTTAAATGAATATCTTATTATTTCTTACACAAGCAATAATTGTATATCAGACTATTAGCATACACATTTTAAAGTTAGAAAACATTAATATTTCAGGAGATTTTTTTGTATCTATGGTCAACATCCATTACCAGATGTTAACAGCCATTAAACTCTTCTAAAAAATTATAATTTCATTAAAATATCTGATATTTTTTTAATTTAATTATTTATATTTTTATCACAATACAATATCCATCAATATGAAACAATAAAACCTCGTAGAGAATATACAAATGGATGGTTGTGATGAAAATTAAGACTCGGGAAGCCTACGGATAAAACAGTCTCTATAAGCAACAAAAAAACATCCAAAATTTAGTATGACATAGCTAAACTAACTTATCAAACGCTGCCAATCAATGTGGACAACAAATACTTACTATGATAGCAACATTAGAATTAAGCCAACTCTAGTTGCTTGGCCAATTTATACAGTTTTTTTAAGGAGACTTGAGCCATATTTGAACATGAAGAAATATGGGCGACAGCAGTATCAATGGCTGTGTTAAGTCAAAGGAGTTTGTTGGCAGTAAGGATGGGTTCTATTAATAAAGCCATGGGTTTACCCAGATACCTACTATGACAATTTTGGGAGAAAAATAAAATGTGAACAGGGTCAAAGGAATATCTTCCTTATGGAAGTGTCTGCAATATATATTTTATGTACCGGATCTCCACACCACTCGATAAATTCATGATCCATTATTTAAATACATATCCTCAAAATGTATTTTTCTTTTTGTTTTTAGATTTACAATTGAATAATGATGTACATAAAACAGATCAAAAAAGCAAAATGTTTGCTGCATTGCGAGCCAGAGAAATTCTCAGTGATGCAACACAAATGTTTGACGACTCTTTTGGTCTCGCGCAATTGATAATATTCATCACTTTTCCAATTCATCTGGTAATCGGAATCTATTGCATCGTTGCAGGAATCAGTAAGTAATTTATTAGTTATCTTATCGTTTAAATTCCAAAATTGTTATAAGTATTTCCATAATAATTATAATTATCGCGTGATGAAAATTAATTTATATTACGAAACTGTTTTGTAAAATTCTAAAAGAATTGTTATTTGAGACCTGTTTTTTATATTTTTACATTATTGGGCTTGGGTAATTAATTGATAAATAATAGTAATAATTTAGTGGCAAGAAACTAAGGTATTATGTAAATATAATTATGCAAAACTTATCAATTTAATTACTGGAGAAAATAAAGTATTTTTTACTAAGAGATATTAAAAAGATTTAAGGTTATGTTTGCTAACCGAATCAGCTCCAAAAGTGAGCATACGGATCTCTACAGTGTGAAGGTAAATCAATATGCTAAAGAAATAGAGCGTGTATAATTTATTCTTAAGTTTGTTTTTCATGTGAATAATTTTTTTCCAGTCTATTATCCTTTGGGTGTCCATTCATACATTTTTGATTTGAATCAATAACCGGTATCGAAGAGTGTTCGCTTACCACACTAAGTCGAACTCTCTCAGTGAAAAAATTTTCTTCCCATATAGTCTATTTAGCACTATTACAATAAGAATTTATTTTATTTACTTATTTAACATGTTGAGAATATTGCAAATTACAAGTTCAAGGCAGTTAGTAACATAATATATAAAAAAAATCTTCAAAAGACATTGTATAAAAAATATGAAGAGAATAAATTCAATATATTGAAAAACAAATAACGGTAAGAAGAGAATTTCAGAAAAGAAAGAATGATGGCCTTGTAAGGGATTTAAACAGATAATATTTCAGAAGTTTGTAAAATAATAGCCATTTAAACTCACTCTCACTCAGACAGAGTCAATAACATTTTTGTTAAATACAACCATTACCCTTTATTAGCAGATTAGTTGTACATTAAACAGTAAAAATAGAGCAGAATGAAGCTATCATACAATATCCAGATTTATTTTTCCACCAGTTATTAACTTGAAATGACTTCTGGAAATTGTCTTTAGTTTTTTTGGTTATGGCTACGTCTGTAATAGAAATGTAACATACAAACCTGTGTTTATGATAATACAATTTTATATTTTTGTAGAACGTTCGCATTCTGCATATCCGTTGGCAGTGAACACGATTTGGAGCGTTTGTCATTTTCTTAAGTTACTATTGATTGTGGAATCATGTCATCTAATCTCGAAAGTGGTAAGCCATTAAGACTAAGTAATTTATAGTTGTCTTGATCACACAATCTATAAACAAGTAAAATTATAATTATGATAAACACGATTATGTGAGTGGGAGTATTATTTTACTATGTCCACTCCGAAGTAAAGCATTTATGGATTTTAGCAGTGTAAAGATAACCTTTACACATATGAAGTATATGGATCATTGTAAAGATTTTAAATAATATTTTGATAATTTTTTTCACAATAATTGCTTGTCCTTAACCTATTGGGCATCCAGTCCTGCGTTTTTAATCCTGCAGCTGTGTGATTTAAACCACAACTTCCGGCTTCAAAATACACACACTCCCCTCTCGGCCACTAGCAAGAAGACTATTATCATTTATTAAAATTCGAGCAAGATAGTGGATATGGAATTCATCAAGTATAATTAATGCTTTCAATATACTTTTTCAAAGATTTTTAAAACTCTAAATTTTATATTGTTAAAAATCAAAAAAATCAGGACTGGATGTTCAGTGAGTTGTGCAATTAGCTGTCAACTAGTTATCCTAAACATATATATCAAAATAAGTCTTAACAATGTGAAGATCCTTATGGTTCATTTCTGGAGGGGTTTTCTTTGTAAAAAAATTGGTTAATTGATTAGCTGACAACTGTCAAGATTTTTCATACAATGAAGAACCATATGCTCCATTTATTGTGTGGAAATCTTCAGTCTATGTCTATCAATATGCTCCTCTTTAGAGAAAATATGGTAAAAAAGAAGTACCAATGTTTGATTTATTTATAATATTTATATCGAAGAATTTATGTACTTTTATATGTAAAATGGAGTTTCATATTAATATATTTTTTAAATTATTTTATCTTAAAATACTTTGAAGAATGCTGTTTGTTTTGTGATCTTGCAACTATAAATTTTAAGCTTGAATTTCAGTTTACTTTGAAATTAATATCATAGTATAATGTGTTCTTTGCGCTAGTTTAAAGTATTGGCTCCCCAAATGTCTTGTGGTCTTTCTGAAGACTAAACAGATATTTATTGCTAAATATAATAATGAGATGTTATATTTTAGGCGAAAGAGACAGAGATAAAAGTCACAAACCTCTTGGCAGCGACATCTGATAAGGATATGAAAGAAGACTTAAAAATATATCTCAAACTTCTTAAGCAATGCCCGACACTTTTTTCCTGCATGAAATTGAGAGTTATCGACAGAGGAGTCATCGCAAACGTATGTATACATGCAAGACCAACTCTAGGCTTAGGCACAACACCTTGTACATTTATTATTGAATGAATGCAACAACATCATCTCTCGAAAATTGATTAGAAAATAAGAATTACTATAACATGAAAAAGTAAAAGGTTGCTTTCAATACATTTATTAATTATAAAGAAATTCATATTGAATATAATATAAAGAGTCGACTGCATCCGTATTTTTATTTTATGTCCTTTCTGAATGTCCAAAATATTCTTGGATATTTTAATAGATAGTATGATAAATAAACTGTAGAAGACAAAGTATTTGCTAACTAAATTCTTAGAAATTAAAATGGGAAAATATTTTTTTTAGTTCATGCAAAAATATCCTCATTGATTGTCCCTCCGATGGCCGGGAGACACAGGCATGCATTTTAGGACCAGGGGTTGAAAGTTTAATTTCCAAAACTAATAATATTTTTTTTTAATTCAAAGATGGGAAACTGAATGCGAAATGGGTTTAGTAATAGACATTCTTCATACTGCCAAAAAGAATCAATTTGGCCTCTAAATTTTCGACCTGTAGTCTAAAAAATCCCCAGGGATCTGTGAGACTACTAAGGGGATCCGTGGCAATTTAAAATTATCTTGGGGATGCGCGTACTTTGTCAGGGATGAACGATTTCCTTTATTCGTATGAATAAGGTACATTTAATTTTTTAAGGAATTTTTATCTGGTGTGCCGTGGAACAAATCCCATTCATCAGTGTGCAGTAAAGTAAAAAAGTTTAGCAGACACTGTTATGGGACCATAGTATGTCTAAAAGCTTTTTAGGATAAAAATGAGCCTTTTAACGAAAGTGTTCATCTATTGAGGTAGTGTTAGGCCGCGGTGACGATGGCAGAGGGAACGCGGCAAAGTGACAGTATCAGAGATGTTCCTCTCTGTCGTCGCAACATCTATCATACCACGGCCTTAGACAGAGTCTTATTACACATACAATACTTATTTATTATTAATACTTTTACAGGTAATGGGCGCTGTCCTTACTCTTCTGATGATATTGGTGCAATATGGTAATTGATAAATGCACTGTCACAACTTATTAAACCATATTAACAATAAATTATTAGTTTGCATACTGAATTTGTCTATTATTATTAAATAAATTTTTGTAATTAAATATAATTTTACTGCAATAATAATACACTAAAAATGACATCTGTATAGTTTATTTTTATCCGCATGTATGTTTATCTATACGTATATAAATATATGTCATGACCTTAAGTTAGTAGAGGTGTAGAGGTTTTTATCTCTCTCTAATTATAGTCTCTCTAATATCTCCCTGGCAGTGTAGAGGTTAGCGTGCGCGCTTAACAATTCAGGGAATGCGGGTTCTATTTTCATATCTGTCGGATTTTTAATAATTAAAAAATACAGAGCTGGATACCAATTGGGTTGAGCAATTGTTCGACAAACAATTCTCATGAAAAATAATCTGTCAAGACGTCTTCACACTGCGGAGATCCATATACTCCACTTTTGGAATAGATATCTTCATACCGTGTAGATCCATATGCTCCACTTTGGGAGCGAACATGGTATAAGAATAAGAAGAAAATTTTTTTTTTTCAATTTACCATGCAATAAAACTAAATTCTCCATATCTTAATACATGAAAAAATACCGTTTGTATTCTAAATGAAAAATTGAATAACCTTGAAAAATCGTGTAGAGATTTTTGTCTTTCTTGAATTACTTTGTTTATCACCTCTCTTTCTGTCTTTTGCATCTGTTTGCTTAATTCTAAAAAACCAAATAAAAATTTACAAATTTCATATTTTTTTTACTGTCTAAGCATGTCATATTGCTAGTTTTTACAGTGGCGTAGTTATTTAGGAGCAGTTGGACCAGGTTGCTCCAGGCGCACAAATCAATAGGGCGCAAGTAAAGCAAAGCTAGTGCGAGAGCATTAGCGGATTTACCTATAGACTAATTCTGGCCTCACTACGAATTGCCGGACTATGTAGCGTGAGAAGTGCGAAATTTAAATTTTTAATATAGCGTGAGACTAAAAAAACGAGAAACTGTAAGAGCTGCAACGATTTTATTTCTCCAGGACGCTAAATTTGTAGCTACATCACTGGATTTAAATAAATCGATGACTGGTATGGTATACTGCAGATAATGTTATTTATCAAATGGAGCATTTAATAAAAATAAATGACAAAAACATTAAAATCAAAAAGCGCTTAATTTCACCATAACCATTTGCCAGGCATAGTATGAGATAACGAATGTGAGTCACTCTTAATTATATACATGTCCTTGGAGTAATTTCCCGTAGAAAATATTTTGTTCTGTTTACCACGATCTACAAAGTGTGAAGATGTCCACTCCAAAAGTGGAGTATATGAATCTTCGCAATGTGAAGGCATGTCTCGACAGATTACTCATCATGAGAATTGCTCGTCAGATAATTGCTCAACCTGCATTCTAATCCAGTCCTGCATTTTCGGATCTCTAGCAGATGTCGGATTTGAAACATCATTCCCAAGTGTGACGCGCGCACTTTAACCTCTTGATAACCGGGAAGAGATTTCATATTATCTTTCAGTTGGCTAATGAATTTGATTTTGGTATAATTGGTATGATGAAGGACTTAACTATGTGTATTTTGAAAGTATTTATTAAATTTGAAAGACTGGTAGATAAAGGGTCATTTTCTTGATAATCAATTTTCATGTTGTTACATGATATAAATATAAAATAATGTTTAAAGCGACCTCATGGTGGAGAGGGTTCAGAAGGAATTTCTGAGACTTTTGTACTGCGGATGTATGGATACTATCCATAGCTTTATCCAACTGCTTCCATTTTGGGCATGCTTTCTTATTGAGGAAGAATATGTATGTTTTGGCGACGCTTTTTTTCGACGTATGCGTGGTCTTATTGATAACTCTGCCGCTCTTGCTAATGTT
>JAGVSQ010002363.1:0-25013 GCA_022683975.1 Rhyacophila evoluta | reverse complement strand
GGTAGTTATCAGGGGCATACAGACCAATATTAGCCAGAGCGGCAGAGTTATCAATGAGACCAAATATTATATACACACATTTAAATAATCGGTTATTATTCATGTTATTCATATACATTTTTGATTGAACGCACACCTAGATAGATATCTTTAGAAAACAATATTGCATGACTAAAACCGAAATGAATATTAATAATATCAAGGATTAATAAAAAATCATTGAATTCCGTATCTCATTGAACAATAGTAACGCGAATGCGAATCAAGGGCTACGATATGATGTAAGATACATCTGTACGTCAGATGTATCCAGATGAAATTTTAATGGCTACAAAAGAATACTACCCATTGTCGTGGAGCCACATTTATTATTGCATGTTCGTATTTTATTTTTCTATGAAATAATCAGATCGTTAAGAAAATGAATAATCTGCAGCACGTGTAGGCATTTTTTTATGTTTATCGCTGTTTCAAGAATTGCTCCGGCATTACTGAAGATATAAAACGTTTTATGTGTCTTATTACGAATGCAACTTCCTGCATTTCAACCAATAAAAACTACACTGAAGAATAAAGAAATAAAATTTGTTAGGCGTAGCATTTTTTCAACAAATAAAACTTTTCTTGAATTATAAAACATTCGTTTATACGTGTATACTATTCTGTAATTTTACAGTCCAGATTTTTCCCACTTCGAGACGCAAGCCGGCAATCGTAAATTACAAGCCAAAACAAAATAGTCCACCACCCAGCGCCGACGTACATCCACATCACTTTACTTACAAATCTTAATTCGGAATAAATCCATTTCAACAAACACTGCTCTTTTTTCAACGCAAAAAAAGTCATTCTCAACAGCTCCCGTTTCTTTTCATTTACCTTTTCAGTATTTAATTATTTTGTTTCTTAACATACGATTATCTCTTTTTTTAATAATATTACGTATGTATTTACGTCTTCGTTATTTTCTGTTGAATTGAAGGAGTCACTCAGTGAATTATTTTAGTAACAATAGCTATATGCTTCCATAAAAGCATGCCACCGTAAACTGCTTTGATTCTTCAATAAATTTGAAGAACGATAAAGATCTTCTATTTAGAAATGTGCGTGTCTTCAGTCCATACGTCAATGTCATTCCTCCTAGGTCTATATAAATTTAACACGGCATATCTATTTAGAAAAACTGTGACAAGAAATTTAACTTGATTTTATTATTATTATAAATTATTAACGGCTCAGTGGATCTATTCGACATATGCAAAGTGATAATAGGAAAATTTGGGAATGGAATATATTTATATTTATGCATTATATTATTCGCTATTTTAGGAATATTATTTGAAAGTCATTGTTAGGCTTGCAAAATAACTATAATTGATTCATTTTAATTTCGTATTTTAGCGAATTCTTTGTATCTGTTTACAAAACTTTATAATAGTTCTTTTAAATAAACTCGCTATTGTTTTTATTAAAACCTTTTATGTTGAAAACTTAGTGACGTCTCTCTTTGTAATCAGAGCAACTCTTCCATAGTCATATATAAAGTTAAGCCCTTAATAATAAATCATAAATTAGTATTTATTATTCATACATAAAACATTAAATCTAACTAGTGTATCTTGCAGTCAAGGGCTCGGTTCATTGCTCTTACAAATAATGTCCATCCCTTTTTTTAAGATTTAAAAAAAATGGGAAACGCAAAACTCTAACATCTAGACGCTGAAATTTTGGATCGTTACATTGTAATTCTATTCCCTAGTCATGCAGTCCGAAAATAAGAAGCTTTTAAAGAATCTTAGAAGACCGAGTCTGGAAATTGAAGGAAGCATCGATATTAATATTGATTTTCATACAGTGGCAATACTATAACAACCTAACATTTGTTCATTTCGAGAATGGCAAACATTACGTTACTTCCGTGCACCTAGACAGAATCACTACATCTATTGGCAAACTTATATTGCGAGATGTTATTCAAGTAATGGCCAGACAGCATTTCTAATTTTAATTTCTTTTCCCACGCTTATTGCATGTTCGATTGCATCACTGATGGACCATTTCTAGTAAAACCAAAGCAGATAGCAATGTCATCACACTATTATCTGTATATAGCTAACAACATTTACGTATTAACCTTAAATTTAAATGACATGTTTTGTAAACCATGTACAGTATAAAAGAAATTGTGCGCCATGTAATAAATCGTAATGTGAGACATTTCATTATATAATATAATAACTATTGTATTGTTATTTCAAAGGTCCACCTTCTGCGTCACTTGTTATATTAAAGCTTGAATTGATAGATTTGCCTAATTGCATTAGAACTCGTTCAAAATACAGGGCGTAGTCAACACATTGGTAACGTTTAACATCTTATGTCGCTTTCAATGATTTTTTTTGAATTTAATACTGTCAGGTGACGTCATCGAAGTTTCCGTCTGCTGTTCGGTTTATAAAATTTGCGTAGGCAGGATTTGTAGCAAGATTCCGCAAACGGTAGATTTATTTTTTTAGTCATCTACGCCAAATTTATTTACAATTTATTAAGTAAAAATAAAAATATAACTGTTGAAGCATATTACAGAGTATGTATGGACCAATGACCAGTGACGTAATGCTCATTTATAATTGTTTATATAACTATGACGTTAACGATTAGTCCACAAGTTATAGTATGGCATATGACTTTGTTAGTTTATATTATAGCAAGTATATATTGGATTTATTGGTAGCCAAAACTTGTATTTTTTACACTTATTGCTGCTAATATTGGATAATTAAGTGGGGTCATTTGCAAAAAATACAAAAGTAACGGCTCTTTAATATTGAACACAGTGTATTATAATTTTATCATGATAAACATGTTCTTTCATTTTAATTTAAAAAAAAAACAACACTTGATTGCACTATCTTCCTAATTTGGCTGTTGATTGTATATACCGGGCTCAATGTTTAATTTTGTATTCAGGGAAATATGATGAGATTGTGGCCTGAAAACGGCGTGACCTAATCCTTTCGAGATAATGTCGCGTCTACTGAAGGTCTGATGCGGGATTAACCGTGGTATTGTGATTGCAAACTTGATTGATAAGTGTTTTCAATCTGTAGGATGGCTTTGTAAATCCAGTAGCAATATTTAAATAACCTACCTATACGGTATATGACATTTAGCTTTAATTAAATGTTGTAAAATCTTTTGATACAAGTTCATTTCTGAATAAATAAAATGAAAAAATAATAAACGTGCATGCATTGTCAACTAAGAATTGAATGAAGAACGCATTTTTATCATGTCAAGCCGGTACTGATCGATTTTTGGAGATTTCTTATTATGTTGATTATATTGTAATGTATCAATTATTTTATGAAGGGGCTTTTATTATTCCTTGATGACACCCACTATCATACGACGAAATATTCACGTTATAGTTCCGAGTTTGATATGAAGACATTTTTTGGACTGATGGTGGGTTGAAAACTTGAAACGTTTGTAAAATTCTTTTTCACTGCTATGATGCCAATTAAATACATCTTATTTCCATACACTTTCAATTTGTGTTGTATCGGCAATTGTTCTGTGACTTTGTCTTCACTGTAACAGTAAGATAGACTGGTGGCTTTGAAAACTCTTCTAGGGATCACACATTTTATGTTAAGATTAAACTTCTGCGACAGTAAGTATTGTGATATATGCTCAAAATAAATTTAAGAAAAACATCAAAATGATTTCTCTTAAGTTCAGTACTAAGTAGTCGCGTTTAAGCCATCTTAAATTTATTTTACTTAAAATATTTACTAAATAACAATGGGGAAAATCATCTATCGAATTTTTTACTGGAGTGGAACGTTTTGCACTAAATTTCGTTTATTTATATAAAATATCGTGTTCCCAGTGTAAACTATTAAAGATACTTTCGAAAGTAAAATATATCAATACTGTAATTTTAAACTTCGGTAACTGGCTACATTCACCCACTAAATAAATAGAGGTCGTGCGAATCACTGTCAATAGATTTTTACAGATGATTGTTAGATATCTACACGTATCGGTGTCATTGTGGGTAATTAATAATTTATATCAGCGTTTATCACCCATTTCACGTTTTCTGACCTGTCAAAATGAGAGAAATATTTTGCGGACCTGTAAACACAGTAATAAAAACTATTATTTGCGTGGTATTTTGTTTATCAGTTACTAATCTTATATTATAATAGACAGACATGACAAAGAGATAATAAGAGTCTCACCGACTACCACATATATAATATATCGCGAAAAAAATGTCGTTCATTGTAATAGTCGGAAAGCAATCAGTAAATTAGTTTTGATAAAAAGAACTTCTCGTATTTTAAAAAGGTGGTATTTAGCAAACATCAGTGCGAAAGCTGCTGTTACATGTTTGCTATAATAGTTCGTTGATAGTCGTGGTTTCAATGGTGTTACTTGCTTGTTTTTAGTCAAACTATTTATTAAATTTTTGGCATGGGCATTTAAAAATGGCTAATAACCATTCGCGAATCAGCCACAAACCCGGACCGGCGTTCGGAAAATCCTGATTTATATAAGCGATGTTCAAAAAACATGCGTAATATGTTACATTAATGGTACGGTTTCTCTCTGGGTATAACAATATGATGTATTGGAAGATCATGTGCGAAGAGCTTCGTTTTTGCAATTTAATCGAGGCAAGCATATCATCTAACGGTTTCTAATATTTATCACGATACGATGAGAACTTGTGAATAATAACTATTTTGATACCGTCAGTCTAATGGCATCCTTCTTTCTTAACTTCATGTCAGTTTGAAAAAATTCAGCTCGTTTGTTAGGTACAATATGTATTTCATTATTCGAATAACTTCGTTATTATTTCCAATTAATTTATAATCTTCCGTATCTCCGTATTATTATTTCGTGATAAAAAATCATCAAAAGGAAACATATTTTATAATTCAAAAATTCTACGTTACGCTTTTATTCATTCCGTCCGTATTATTTTAAAAAAAAAGGAAAATTGCAAGCGAGGTGGAATCCTTTGAAGCGAAATTTTTTCGCGTGCTGCATGTAATATTTTCTAATGAGAATTGATAAGTAGAAAACACTGTCGCGTTCACTGATTACTTTATTTCTGTCGCCTGCAATCTGTATGCAAAGTAAATTATTTTAGTTTGTTTTATCAGATGATCGCGAGTGCATACGACATGGAACTAACAAACTATGTCACATTCAATTTAGTTGGGTATTTTTTTTCTCTAATTTCTACGTATCAATTTATCACACAAAGAAATCGCATATGAAAATACATGAATATCAACTCTTATAATAAATGGATTTTTTTGTTAATCTGTTTGTAAATTATTATGCTACATTATCTTGCTTGTTAGAAAATGTTTCGATATTTATTTATATTTATATCACTGTACGAAATATCTATATCACTGTACTTTAAATAAGTAACGAAATAGTTATGGGCATCGTAATTTTCTGCCTGCCTACGTACAATAAATATTTACAGCCAATATTAAAGTACATAATCGCTTGAAGTATAATATTTTATCTCACCTATCTGGCTTCGTATATTTCCCACAGTATAGGACTCCCATATGGAAAATCCGAACGCAAACCCACACTGCACAGGATGCAATTCTTTTAGAACCTGTTACACACTAATTAAGCAATATAATTATTCATCACAGATTAGCGGTTGGAATTAAGTTACTTTTTATAAACCGATATTAGCCATCACAATACAGCACAGTTGAATTGTAAATTAACTGTATATTTACTGCAGTCTCCCCTGTAGACAAAGGTTAAATGCGCGTCTCGTAACCGAGAAGTGCGGGTTAGTGCGGGTCTTCACACATGCTGGATTTTAAAAAAATCCGAATATTCCCGACTGAATCCCCATCGGGTTGAGCAAAGACAGTAAATTCTTGTGAAAAAATCTGTCAAAATATCTTCACATTGCGCAGATCCATATGCTCCAGCGTCTAAACAAAAATCTTCATACAGTGTAGATCCATATGCTCCACTTACGGAGCGGACATGATAAAATAAAGCTTACACACACCTACATATTGAGACAATGAATTACGTATATTTATGCATTTTAGTGTAATATTTTACAAGCACCCAGCAGTTATCATTTCATTTGGCAGAAATGCGATCCACTTTTAGTCTCCTCCGCAATCTACATGGCATGTTTAATAAATGCGCCCAGGGCTTATACGCTAATCCAGGTGTGCTGTTGGTTCATTATTTATCTGATACGAAATTTTAAAACGCTTTTGTCAGAGGCGCATTAGGCAATTTTGCTAGATAAACGAATAAGAAAACATTCAGATGTATTTTTGCTATCAGCTACCTGCCGAGGTTTGGTAAGATATTCATTTGGAAAATAGATAATGATAATTTTAATACGTTAATTTAAATAAATCCAGACTCGATTAAAATGGCTGGATTTGATTATTACATAGAATCTTCTGTTATTGAGCCTCTGTGATGTGAATTAATGATACTAACTGATCTGAGTTCTTGATTTTTCTTTTGGGCTTTTCTAATTCAAAACTGATTGAATTTTGGATACTTTCTTATGAATCTGTGCCGGGTTCTGCCATTCAGCATTTTCAAATATTACGTGTACAAGCTGTTCGTGTATATATATACTGCATGAAGATGTCACAAGGTGAAATCTGGGTCACAAATAATGATCTATATAAGTATTATACATCGATGTTGACAAATTTCAAATAGTTTTTATTTTGCGGTATCGAGTAAAATTCAAGTCACAAAACAAAAAAATATTATAAAACATGAACACGAAGTACCTGCCACATGATACAAATCTGAAATTGCATATCTGAATAATTAAATGTCATAACATAGAATACATTAGCGGCTTTCATGATTCACCCCTGGCGCAATATCTAAAAGTCCCAGGACCGCATTAGGGAGTGTCCGCCGTTTCGCGGAAAAGGCATCGTACGCAAAGCTCTTCGTAGGCATATTAGATTTCTGTAATATCCGGCAGAATACCTGACTGCAGCTTTGTTTTCTATACTGTGGTATAAAGTGTATGGTCCCATTGTTGGTTGCTTGCTTTGTCGTGTCCACCTTTTTCCCTTCGGAGAAGATTACAGTAATCTTGGCAAACTTTCTGCATAATTATAGAGACCCACCAAAGGCATAAGAAATTTTCTCTATTATTAGCATGTCAGATATCAAATTAGGAAGTTAATTAAATTCATAATCAGGTTCTTCCTCATTTTACTTATATTATTCATTGACACTGTCTAGCCTAACGACGAACCCAGTGTTTGCACGAGAAGTTATTTAGAATGAACATTCCGAGATATATATATAATAGTTCATGAGTGACGTCGTTCATCACTATATACATTTACTGTGCAGATTGTCATTTGCTATCCGCAAATCAATTCTCAGCATAAATTGTTATAGCAAGAAATATTGGCATTTGACATCATATTCTATAGTGTGTACATTTATGTTTTCAGTGGTTATGTGATAAATGTATTAGCAAATATTTACGTTATTTTGACATTAGGACATTTGCATAGTCGGTAAAAACCTAAGGAATTTGGCTACCGAATGGCACCTACCTTATAGTGTTGTTCACATTTCTGTAAATATTTTCTGTTTCGAATATTATATCTTCTTTTCTCTAATTAAATGTTAAAAGAAATTTCATGATCTATATCTTTCGTTATCTTCGCGGTTCTTTATTTCGCCATCGTCATAACATTTGATAACATGAAACATTTATTCCAGCTTTCCGGCGTTTGTAAAATTGCGTATTTCAATTGCTCTATATTACTACATTTGCAACATAAGTATGTACTTCAATTTAGTGTGACTAACTTATGCGCATACCTTCCAGTAATATCGCATATACACTACTAGAATGTGATGCTTCGCGTGCGGTTCTCTGAAATCATTTGTGAACAATGTCTCTGAGTTGCTTTGTTTAAATCACTCGAACAGAATAATTAATTTTAAACGCTCAATTTTCATATTTTGTGTGCTAAGATTGAATTTGTTTTAATATACAAAATTGAGTTTTTTTTATTTTCATTCAGTTCAGTCACTTCTCGCGTGGTATGGTGTTATTAAGGTTGTCTTATCTAGTTTCTTTTTTTAACACGGAATATTTTCAAGCGAATTAATACACGCCTGTTTACATTTGTCTGACAATGACATTCGCACGTTTTTAAGTTATTTATACACCTCGGAAGCCAATTTAATGGGTGACAATTTGATTAATATATTATTCGACCATATATCGTTTACTTCAATTCCATACCGGTGAAACTGTAGTCAAATAATTGTCAAAGTGCGAATGTTTGTTTCAATCGTTCCATTATACAGAAGCTAATTTTCTAGACTTTTTGAATTAATCGATTCTGTAATATCCTCTGTGTGATTAATTATTATTTTCGTTTAGGGAACACACTATGACACTACGAAGGTTGACCTCGCAATGCAATGCTTCGTACATATATTGAGAGAATAGCCACAATTCATTCCACTCATTATCATAGCTAATAGTGTTTTTTTTTAAAGAAAATCACTGTTTTTGCATCATCACGATTTGTACGTATGACATATCCATGCATTAATTGTATGACTTCATTCACAATGTTGTAATATCACTTTATGGTGTCTTTTCTGGGGAACGAAACACAGCAAGGATCACAGGGGTACGTATTTCTCCGCAAGCGATGTGAGGTGGAGAGAATAATGACATGCCACATCCGTGCGACGGATTCTATGGCTAAACATACGAAGCTTGCCACGACGAATGACTACTGTGTCCTAATGAAGTTGTTGTTTATATTTTTATTCCCATAATATTAAAACGAGATGGTAATTTCTATGTATCCGTATACACGTGTTATAGACTAATTAGTTGACAATAAACAGTATTTCGGACAATGTGAGAAATATTTCATAATTAAAAACTCGGCGAAAATGACTAAGCTATTGCAATTCGTGATAGTTTTTTTGTACCTCATTCTTAGAGATATGTAATCCAAGGTAACCAGAAATTACTGATTTTGTCAATGACCAATCTCGCGCTGTGATTGCTCATTTTATTAGTCTGACGTTTTTTATTAAGATTCGTGACCGACTGTACAATACTTTGGGCATTCTCATGAAATGCTAATTTTTAAAAATTATTTACACTAACTTTTCAACATCCTTATTAGATGCCGTACGATCTCACCTAGAGAGCGATTTCCGCTCTACTTTAATGATATTAATTCACTGATATGTAATTATTACCTACAGTTTCTCGGAATTCATTCTGTTAAAGATCGTTAATTTTCCTTGCGTGGTTTACTTGTACACGTTCCTTTTTTCCCCTCAAACCTTCCGCTTAAAATTAATGAAGCACGTTTCATGTAAAGCGGAAAATAAATACTGACTTATTTTGTTTCACGAAGACTTACTCACGAAGGTTTTTTTATCATTTGTGAAAAAGGATATTTTGTTGTTCAAGTTTAGCTCTTTAGGGATGATAGGTACAGTTGAAGGCAAAATCAGAGGCGTGTACTCGTATAGATTCATCAAGGGGTAATTCTTTACATTTGAATTTCATTGAATGTGTCATGCTAAATATATAGAAAAATAACAAATTTATTACTGAAGTTAAAAACCACACTATTTTTAATTGTTCAATTTTCAATATGTATCGCGCGGTTTTCGGCGGTTTTTAGACTAAAAGAATATACCGCGTGGATTTTAAACTAACTTCTTACACAAATAATTAATTACTGACAACAATTACTTAAAAATGAAACAATTTACTGGACAAAATACACAAGTACATAATTGCATGTTCAGCTTAGAGATTCAGCCATATTAGATATGAAACTGTTTTGAGTTAAAGCCAATTTCAACCATACCCTGTCACTCAGTAGTATTAATTATTTTTTAACTCACAACAAAATTTCTTTCATCTTTTCAATGTCTGTGGAAGTTATTTTTTTGTAAAGCGTCCTTTTTTATTTAGCATTGTTAATAAATCACGTATTTGTGTCTTACTTACATGTTTTAATATATATAATAAAGATATTATCAGTTATTGGTGATGTTGCCTTTTTGAATTACGGAAGATAGTGGAGCATACTAAATTAAGACTTGTCTGAATACATTGTTTTACGTGAAAATTACTACCCATTATCAATAACAATAAAAATATGAACAGTTCCAAAAGGTTTAAATCTTATGACTATAATACGAGTATTGTTATTTGTAGTGATTTTTTGGATCCGCCAGTGATTTCAGGCGGGCGTTAACCCCCACCCTCTTTTATTGCAGAAAGCTGAAACAATACAAAGCGGGGCAAATTCCACGATTAATTGTGAAAACATGCTCTCCTTTCAGAATACCGAGGCCCACAAAGGGCTTGGTAGACCGCACACGGCCGCTCTCTAAAAATACACTTTTCATTCATTCGTATCGTAGGCTAGCCTCTATTTTAAAACCAGTTTCATTTTTTTGTACTACAGCGGCTTTCAAGTCGCAGGAGAATCGAAAGAATTCCTCTTCCGTCAACAGTGCATGGTATTTTTTTTTTATTCAATATCCTCGCATACAGTGGCGGAACCTTATTACATTAACCAGACAAATGCACTCATCATAATTACACATATACACTGAATACAAGGACATATTATGGCGTGTAAAACTGAATTTACCTAATTACATTAAATTTCAATTTATAAATTTTATTTTATATAATAGATATTTAGAATTTAAAAAACTTACGCCATTATATAGCGGTGATGGCGAACCTATGACATACGTATCAAAGGTGACACGCATTGTTTACGGACGGTCATCGGCTACTCATGGGATACCTTATTTTCAGCATTGATTAATATAAAATCAAACAAGAGAAACCGACTAAAAGATTAAGTAACTAGCGCTTGCTTGGCATTGATTAAAGTGTACAAAATACAAACCTTCAATTGAAGAACCTTTATCAAAAGAAATCTAGCAACAGAACGATTACTAATGACTTATCTAAAGAATTTCATGTTTTGTTCTTTTTTAATAAATAAATAAATACATGTATTCTCATTTTTTCTACTACCAATTATATCACAAAATTAGATATGACACGGCACCTCAATAACCTGAGTTTATCTTACTTCTGCTCTTATTGATAACCCTGTACAACGTGATCAACCTGTTCATGTAAATCTTGTGTTTATTAAAATATGTTGTGTGCATTTATCGTGGCATCCTTATTAGATATTTTTTTTTTTGAATATATTATGTTTCATCCATTATCAACTATATCTATCTGTTTTAGCATTGATTTATCAATTTATTCATAAATGTATATATCCGTTGCCGTATTTGCAACCAAAACTGTTGGACATCAATCAGCCAACATTTGACGTTTTTCATCCTGTTATTTCCACAAAAATGGTTGAATTACTTTATACCTATATCTGTAGAAAATGCTGATATTTTCAAAATTAAATATGGTATGGGTAAATCTTATGCAACTGATTATAGGTCATACATTTTTAAAATCACGATAACGGTTGATTCCTGCTGCATTGTTCGAAGAACTCTACGGCATGATGCTATCCACCCGTGTTTATTCGTTTAAAAGCAACCTTTGGCTGCAACAGCTTTTCCAGGCAGATACAAAATTGTATGCAATAAATTATACATGACGCTTTTTCAAATCTCGGATTCGCTTTATTCTGTTTATATTTCTTATTTTATTAAATCGTTGCATTTATATTTTTATTTAATAAAAAAGATTCTTGAAAAATGACATGGTCGAAAACAATAAAATAAAAAATAGCTAAATTGTTATACGTTACAAAATTGTATCAAATTCATTCTGTTTAACTGTAGACCTGTTATTTATGTCATAAGCTAAGTTATTCAGATTATCTTACAAAACGCGTATTTAGGTTAGGCAGTTATATAATGTTATTTTTTTAGGGAGTGCTACCATTATAAGACAAGTTACAAATTAGACGTATGCGGTTTTTAACTCCTTCGAGTGTGCCATTCCGTATCATAATAGTGATTTTGTTTACCCGCATTCATTTCATCAATTACTCCGTTATATGTTGAAACTCTTCATGTTTGTCGATACTGTTATTCTAGCTATATCATTGACAATTTGGAGATCCATATGCTCCACGTATGGAGCAGACACGATATAAGTAACGTCGCTTGTACGTACCATAATATTACATCGTTCAATAAAACATCCAGTTTACGTATATCTATTAATTGCCGTCTCCGTATAAAAGACATATTCAATAACAAAATCTTTAAACTTAAGCTAGTTGTAATAATGTTTTCCAAGTATTTGATAAAAAAACTAAATGAAAAATCTTGGTATTTCGCTATACATACTTATTTTGGTCTTAGGGAAACCCCAGGTGTTTTATATTAAATTAAAAATCCTTTTTATAATAATATAAATAGATGCACTTTAATGCGCAGTTTGCAGGCAGAGTGGTAACCACATCCAGACTGGAAGAGATAGATGCGTCTAGACTAGGCGTTCGGTGGTCGCACTGACAACACGTGCTGCCCCGTCGTTTTGGCTCTCGACACGAATATCGTAGCCCTAATTGACCGAATACATACTTTATACAATCGTGTTTATGTCCGTAACATTGCTGCTGTTAACATGTCCTGCCAAGTACGCGAACTTGCCGAATCGTCCTGATTCATGCCCGATTTATAAAATAAAAACGTGTAATTTAAAGAATTGTATATAGCTACAAAAATTCCCCTGGTTAAATATTCACTTACGAAAGACAACTGGGTTAAGTAGAACATTTGTATGCGTCGTGGATATTGATTAGTTTGAATGCATTGTACATTTTTTATTCCGAAAAAATACTATTTTAAGCCAAATAAAGTACATTTCAGAAAGCAGTTAAAATATGCCCCAAGACGAAACCAGCTCTGGCCAAATATAGTTTATCATTTTTTATTATTTCTGTCTATTTATGGCTCATGTCATATTGCTTTCTAGAATGGACAGTAAACACGTAGATATTTTTTATACCTATTATATTATTACTATTATTGTATACTTATACCTATTTTCACTTCTGGGTGAAGACATTTTCACTGATTATTTCATATTTCAATACCAAAATCGTTTAATATCAAAAAAAAAAATTATGCGAAACATCTAGTCAAAATATTTAACCTGTCGAAACTAATGTGTCTTAATTTGTTATTTTCTTTTTTTTAGTATCCTCATATAATTACTAACTTTTTACGATTAATCAAGTCGCGGACCAGTACTAAAGATATTTCTTACCAGGAGACATTTTTTTTAGTAAAATTTGTTGACTGCTTAGTTTTAGTTGAATGCAATAACAATATGTGTAAGCTTTTTAAAGTTAATTGACATTATTAACACATTATTTAATGATCTTGACACAGTGGCCATCGGCCAAGCTGACACGTGGACAAGTGCTTGGTTCCATTTTCTGACCGCTAATATTTTTTCTCTCTTTGATTTCAGGTAAGTAAACTTTATTTGGTGTTGCTTTTCATTTTTATCGTAAGTAATAATAAAACATACATTGTGATTTATGTTGTATGTTAAAAAAAAATCATTAGTTAATCTGTTTGAAAAAAATATTACCATATCCATTTATTTACTATTTATTCTAAATCAAAAATAATTATGCGTAGGGATCTTTATAAATTTCGAATAATTTTGAATTTGATATTACATAGTACTTCGGGGTAATCCGTTGGTGGAGTTCGTTTGAATTCTGGATTTATACATTTTTAACTTTACTCGTTAAAAACGTTGCCGATTGCATATAAAAATAAGTTAATACGCCTTTCGCAAAGAGTGCTCTGCGACGGGTCACTTTTTCTATCCGGCGAGTTAGTTACAATGCAATTTAAAGTTAGCCAACGTCCCGGAGAAAGATCAATTTAAAACTAGTTTACTTTTCAAATATCACCAACCGAGGTCTCTCATCCAATGGGGAGAAATTAAATTTAAGTGCCACAACTCGAGCGATATTCTCGCATGAAGAGCATAATTCCCATAGCTGCATTAGATTATTTCGTTTCCTTGAAAAGTTTAGACATTTTAACCAGTGTTGTGATTTGATTCTCTATAAATTTATATTTGATTGCGAAACAGTTTAGAATATACCAATTGTTTACAGTATACAATTTGATAATATATACGAATACATTTGTTATCAATGTGAACTGTTTTTATCCCTTGCTATATCAGATTACCTCGAGGCTCTTAGTCATTTAGAGAAGGTTTTCCAATGTTTTAATGAGTTGTGTCTAGGTATTGCATATTTCGACAAAAAATCGGTATTCAAATTTCATCATTCTCGGAATTCGGTTGAATTTCGAAATTTCGATTTATTTTAGAATATTTTCGGAATTGGATCGAGGTTTCTCGTTTTCAGGTCCCGCACTATCTTTAAATTTTTACTTCCGTACTTTCGTTCAGAATTTTGTAGTTACTCGTGTTTTTCGGAATTCATAATTCTACCGTTTAATACGAAGAATACCGTTTTGCAATCCCTAGTTGTGGCATTCTATCTAGTCGTAATTATATATGTATTTTAAAGTAAAGCCCCTCTTTAAATCGTCTTATATAGAACATTGAATTATTTTATTGATGTTTAATTATATGTTTTCCATTACATATATTAGATTTATGGATAAAATAAAATGTATATTTCATATCAAATAAGCACATCCGTATTTTTATGTTTTCATATTTTATAACATATTCTAAAACTCGTCTAGAAAATTGTGTCTGTAATTACAACCGATGTGATTTTCTACAGATTCTACAAACTAAACTAACTGGCTATTGGGAAATATTTTATTTAAAATTTGTGCTAGTAATAAATTTAATTTTTTATCGCTTATTTAAATGCATATTCGTATAAAGTGCCACTGTTGTTTAAAATCGTATGAAAAGAAACTTACTGCACACGGAAAGATAAATATTTTTTGGACCATACATTACCATTTCGTACCGTCCGTCGCAGTTGAACGTGAAATTAAAAGAGATGGCGACTTCGGAAAAGAGCGGAAATTTTCATACAATACAGAACTCTAAATCTTTCCGGAATGCCCTGTTTAAATTTTAAATAAAACAAAGCCAAAGCGTGACGATTTATCTTTAAACACGGGAGAAAATAAATTTAATGAATTTGCAAACGTACTCACTTTACACTACTCTCCCCTATTTTGTTTGCAGTGTTTTGCGCCGTGCGATGTAGTGCTGCATAGTTGTACTCTTTCTTCGTTGTTTGTATCTAGAAAAATTCACGAGCGCTTGGTACCCACGCGAACATTTATATTCTAATTATTTATAAAGATATTGCTAACGAGTTACGGCCAAAATCCGTTTTTGCAGATTTTTCTTTGTTTTAAATTTATAAAACAAATATTATCTACAATAATTATTCGCTACTCACTAATTGTGTACTATTGTGCCATGCCAATATATTAAGCTCACTGAGTCCATACAATTCTCAATAATTTTCTTATCTGATGATTAAACAAACGCATACAACAGATTTTTGAGAGTAAGGTTTTGTAGTTTTAGATGCAAGAATGTATGTTCGTTCACAAATAAAAACCTTTTCAATTACTCAATAGCTGCTGTGTAGATCTGACAAACATGGGTGTATTTCAAAATGACATTTTGTATATGACCACATAGGAGATGGAAAGAAATATTTTAAATTAAATAACCGTATTTTGTATGACATGGGAGATTTTTTAATCGATAGAGTGGTTGAAACTCGACGCTAAATTATATTTAACTCATTTTCGTAAAATCAATCATGTGTGAGGTATTTACCCGTTGACGACGATACGATCCTTATTGTTTTAAGTATTGTAATATTTTCATGGCAGTCGTCATATAAAAAAAAACAAAAATTCAAAATAGTTTGAATAATTCCTATTTAGTAATGATGGTTTTTGATGCTAACATCGTAATTTTTGTCAGCTCTGGCTGCACGCATAGCCCGGCCAAACAGATACGTTCCGTCTTTTAATTTTCAACATAAAATGGGAAGACATAAAATTTGAATATATTTCATTTTTTTTTCACGTTGCCTATTTAACATCTGCATACACACCCCGTTCATTCCTTGCGAGGAAATAAAAACGGAAGAATATAAAAAAACACCTCAAGCAAACACACATCACAGCATTCCTTTCTTTGTAGCCTTTACATGCTGTAATAAAATAGGGAGGTTACATCACTGTACGTGTATGCAATGTACTAGTGTGCAGGTGTTCATCTCACTGCGCAAGGGTGTAATAACCTTTTTGATGACCTCCGCCTAACCCTGCTGTATTTGAATTCGAGCTCTTATTACACTATCCATGCCTATGATTATATCAACAAATACTATACATGTATGCTATGGTCCAGCCAAGCATTTTGTGTTTTTACGAACGTTTCTTAAAGTGACGTTAAAGTTTTTTCATGTGACATTCTGCTGGTCCTGAAGATAATTGTTGCATTTAGTGGGATATATATCTCCTGGGTTTTAGCTGCGGCTTAAAATATCTCCTTTGCTGTACTTTTTTTAATAAAGACAAATTATTTCTTTTTTTAATTTTATTAAAATATTTGCCTTTTCATAAAAATAAAAATGAATAATTATTTTGATAAAAACGTTTTATCATACAATATTCACAATACACTGTTCAGTGATATTATTATAAATATGACAAATCGTCAACATAATACTTCCAAAAATGCGTTCATAAAAAATATTCCTTCCTGTTAACAAGAAATCGACGCAGTGAACAGAAGTGGTCAATTTGTCATAGGATACATGGTATGTCATTGATAAAACCAAATGACTACTAATTGATTTGTCATTGATTCGTTATAAAACATCTCAGACATTTGCTGCAGGTACAAATTTTTATTAACAACATTAACGTTAATTTGAATGGTTTTCAAAATGATTTCTCAAAATTAGTAATGCTGGAAGTACATTGAATACAATGATAGTTAAAGCTTGACAATTTTTGTTTTGTGAGGTATTTGGTTTTGAAATTATTGTGTTGAATTGGTGGTGAGGTGGAAATTTTGTAAATTCTATTAATGTCTGACTCACTTACTTGACTTGACTTACTTACTTACTTCTTAACCTAATACAAGATTTTACACTAAGTATACAAACCACCACAGTTACGCGAATTTCCATGTGCGGCCAGAACAGAAATTTGCCGTTGCACTTTTCCATGGGATCAGTTAATGAGACAACGCAACTTAGTGCTAGTCCAGACAGAAGCGAACGAAGGCAGAATCGTAGCATTCGCTTGTTTTAGCGTCCGGTTATCCATAAAAATCGGACCGAGCATCCGCTTATAAGGCCGCGTCCAGGCTGGGCCAAAGACAAGCGAACGAAGGCTTAAAACAGTACAAAATAAGCCTTCGTTCACTTCTGTCTGGACAGGGCCTTACCTTCCGAAAATAGTTTTTGTATGCATTATTTTTCTGTTTTATCTTTGTATTTGGGTATACGGGCTCAAAAGAAATAGAATATACTTCCCTCACTTTCCTGTACTCGACGCGCGTGCGCGTTTGTCAATTGAATGCAGCGGTGAAAATTCGCTTTTGAAACATGTATTTTTTTTTAATCTCAACCGATGTAATTATTTTTATTTTAATTTTTAGTTGGATTTAATTATTGATTAATATAGATTCAATACCATGAACAAGAATGACATACAGTAAGCCCCCCGTATCCGTAAGGATTTCCTCCCACCGTCTTACTCCACTTATGAGCCCATGATTTTATCAATGAAATCGGACAAAATGCCCAATAAATATTTTTATTGTTTACACACTATGTTCGCTCTTGACAGATTATTTTTCACGAAAATTGTTTGTGAGACAATTACTCAACACAATGAGCAGTCCTGCATGACAGATGTGGGATCGAACCTGCATTCCCCGGATTTCTGGGCGCGCGCTACCAACTACGCTACCGGTATAAATTATACGAAATATTTATTAGGTAGGGTCAAGCGTCCGGAGATTCTGTGATAAAAAGTGTGTTTGTCAACACTCCATTCAACCCATTGAAACTGGGCGTCGAAACATTATTCAAGGTAGTATGAATGGTGTAACGATTTGAAAGGAGTGACAACCACACTCTAGTACTACTCCGTTTAGATATTTTAATAAAAATATATATTACCCTGCAATCTACGAAAGAAATAAAAGATATGCAAACATCTAAAATCTTTTTGAGTCGCAGTACATTTAACAATAGAGCATTCCATTTCTTCGCGGAGAACCAATTATTTTCACGTACTAAACCAAATGACAGCTGTATCATTGGTGAAAGGTATTATCAAACATTGTGGCCACATTCATAAGTTAAGTATTATTTTGTCTGAAATATTACCTTTGCCACTGAAATCCGAGAAATATGCAAATTGTTTTTCCAATCTCTTAATAACATATTTTGGTATCTTCAGCTTCACGTTGTGAATATTTTGAAATAACATCTATTTTGGCTTAGCGAATAACGTGGCAAATTTATGATCATTTTCAAAGTGGTAAAATGATTTTAAATAAGCTATTATTATGCACTATAATAGTAAACATAGTCAAGTATTTATAGGCACTGAATTTTGTGTTTCTGTTTATATTGTACATACAATACTGAATGTAAATATTTATAGATATTATGATGTAGCTAATACATTATTTATATGGAGTTGCTATTCAATAAAATTATATATATTTTTTTATCTATGTCTGCACCGAATGTGCGTGTAGCGCTTTAATTATTACTATGCGGAGACCTATCTTGGCATTTTGTTTTTCACGAGAATTAGTTTTCATCGCGTAAATTATTGCGTGATCAATTCTGCGTTTTTAATATCGGATTCGAAGTCACCGATGCGACAATTAAATGCGGTAATTAGCTGTGAAAAGTATTGTATAGTCGAAAGTATTATTTACAAGTCTTACTTCTAACCGAGTATCCAATATTTAATGACTGCAGTGTATTAATTTGTATTGTTCTAAAAATCCATACTGTAACGAAACTGAATACATAGAATGTAGAATCCCAGTCCATTTCGCTTGCAGAACAATATATTGTTGCTAATTATTTTTTTAACGCATTCAATGTAAAGTTGAAGGTTAATAATGTGTAATTATTATTTTTCTAACAAAGGAGTACGTAATGCTTTCATTGTTTTAGACAAAGTACTGTGTTGTTTTTTTAAACGAGTTTCTCACTGGGAAACTGCAAGTAACATGCTAGACGAAGTATTTTAATGACTTTATATATAGCATTTTTACATCGCTTGTCATATAAAAATAAAATCTAATTATAACACATAATGTGCACAAACATCTTGGTTATTAATCTAAAGCTTTTATTTATGGATTGAAACTCAACCCTTTTGGCGTTACGATGTTCTTCTGAATGATAAATTTTATAATTGCTTATCACGAATAGATCTTAAAGGGGGTACTAGGCCCCAAATAAGAACAATTACATAGAACTGAAGCTTCTTTTAAAAATATTATACTAAATAGCACATGTTCATGAGAACCAATGACGCCTAACTCAACCATAGTAGTGATTCCCGTACTGTGCCAAATGTTTGGTGACTAATGAAATGAATTACTGATAAAAATGATTGAATATATTGATAAGAAAAAAACTCATATCACCTCTGTTATTATTCTAGCTTGTAAATAGATATGTAATAATATCGATAGACGTGAATTGATAACACGTGTCACACATTTGTTAAATTTTTCAGTAGAACCAAAAACCTTACAAAAAATATCTATTGGGAGCGGTTTTTGTCCTCCTACACAATTTAACAAATTTATGATACGTGTTGTCAACTTATGGCCATCGATATGTATTATCGAATAAAATCAGAGGAGTGGTTAGTTTGGGTTTGTAATATATATTGACCAGCGTCGTAATGATAATGATAATATCAGTGCGATGAATAATCAAATAGCCTGAAATTGACCCTATATAGTCAAATGGATTTCATCAAATGTATAAAATTCATTGTCTCTGAAGGACAGGTACAACAACGACGCCAATCGACGTCTAAAATTGGTACAGCAGCGTAGGAAAGGTTGATAGAGTTATATGTATTGGTGCAAGTGTGGGTAGATATGGATTTGAAGCGATTTTCATACCTATACGTAATAATATATTGGTATGTGTTTTATCCTGTCTAGTTACTTCATTACCGATTTCAAATAAATATCTGTTCCGAATATAAGAAGGTAGTTGCCATATAGCATGCTTAAATTATATCTATCCTTAACACCTTAACGACCGTGGACTCATATATGAGTCTTTATAGAATATTGGTTAGTGGGCGTGGACTCATATGTGAGTCGTACGTTGTACATTTTTTTCTATGAGAAATAACTGGGCTACGATTTAGTTTGATTGTGAACGTTGACGAGAAATGATAAAATATTATTGCAATTGTTTGCGCTAATTAAACTGTTAACACAGCATTTCAAGAGATATTCTAATAACTATCGTTTTAATTAATTTTATGTATTCGTATTTGCACTATCGAAATTCATATCCTCCGTACCGGCGGTTGAAACGGAAACATACAGATTTAATAACAGCGTATTTGATAAAAAAAAACAATATTACTAATTTTTAGGTCCATTTAGTCACTATTTGACAGTGGCCTGATTCCATTTAATGAAACGATTTCGCTGTATTTGTTTAGTGTTCCAAATCCTTGAGAATATTTTGACATTATCTAAATGCTTTTTTAATCGACTATTTTGTAATGACATCGCTCCGCGATGACTAATGCGTTTGCGGTAATTATGTAAAAAAATAAAAATATATTTTAATCAGACCAAGTGTAAAACAATCAGCAGAAGAAAATTCAGAATGTGGTTATAGATAGTATCATTCCTTTTGTGACACAGATAATGTTTTTATAAACAATATTACTTTTATAACGTTGGCATAATAAAATCATACTCGTAAGGTTCAATGAGGATTCATACATCAACTGATGCAATATCAGCAGCATAAGTGATATATGTATTTCGTATTAGCGTGTTGAAGTTAATATCTTGGGAATGATAACTGAAATACCTGACAACAAAAATTGAAAGCTTATTAATCTTTGGCGATTTACTTCTGGGTACAACTGGCACAGGTGCATACAAATTATAAAGAGTTGAGATGCCTAATGTAGTCATGCACACTCACCGGCTTTGTTATTATTAGTAACAAATAAGCTCCAAACACTTATTTTATAATATAATGATGAACATATTATGATCTGCACGCATGCCTAAATATTTACTATTATTTTTTTTTCATTACTCTGGACTCTCTTTTTAAATGGTGGACACGTTCCACACAATACCGCGTAAAAATAATATTGGATATGTTTCCTTGTATAAAAATCAATGGATTTAAAAAAAGAAATTCATAATTTCGAATTGTATTTTAATTTTAATAAAAAAAGATACTTTATATTCTAAAAACTGTTAACTATCAGACAGTAAATCAATACGTTGTTACGACATCTCTTTTATCACTTGCGATATCCATAGCCTGTGTAGTATATTTTTTGAAATTTTCGGGCTTACTGGATTAAAATTAACCTCTTTAGTGCTTATGACGTATATATCCGCGAGGCATAGTGCGTAGCACAGTGCACATGACGAATATATCCGCCGAAATGTTCTGCGAACATAAATTCTTGGATATGCCGAATATAACCGCCGTTATTTCTGAACAGTTTTGACTGCCTACTGTGAATGTATTACTAAACAGTTTAGTAGTACTCAAGTAACCGTCACTGTGTTACTGAGTGGTCGTTCTCTAGCGTGACCGTAAAGAGGTTAAAAAGAAACCGTCTATAAAGAGACTATACGTCAGTGTATTTGTACGTATACGAAAAAAAACCTCAATCAATATATTGGTTAAAAGTATGAGTATATTTATTGATTATTCGACTTTATTTTTTATCTACTGTGTTATGTTCATTAATTATTGTTCTATAAACTAGAAGTTTGTCGTGAGTCTCATTTTCTAAACCGTGCTGGCTGAATGTCAATCGCCTTTCTCCGAGGTCATTGTTTCTCGCAGATATTGTGATACGAGCTGTCCACTTACAAATACTATCGGCACCTCCACACGATCCTTCAAAGCGTGCCTCTCTGGATATTAGAAAAGAATTTGTCTTCGTTACTGTCTTTCCATTCTGTCTTTATTAATTTTGGCCTGTGAACAAATCGGTCCCTTATACAAAATAATACACACGCGTTACATATTATACGAACTCTGCTAATATGTATTCTTTTAAAAGATACTTTAGTCGATATATTTACACCATATAAACGTTTTAAACAGACGCGGTTTGAAAATATGTGTATTGTGCATATACGTAATTAATATTAAAAAAAAACTAAAAGCTTTTTGGGAATAGCGCATGTGTTTGATTTTTCAAAAGGTAGACAGGCAAACATATTCTAATAAGATATAGTATCGTGTGTATGGCACGTCTAGTGTTATCATTAAATCTTAATTAAGCTACGTTTTAGGAATTTCTACGTGATTCATCCCACGTGGACGATTTATTTTTGGGCTTTCTTCTCGCGTCCTTTCCTTCCGACTAATCTTTTTTGTGAGATCTCATCATCACAAATTTCCTGTTTGAAGAATCTCACGATATTATGTGGCGTTTGTTGTTGTTCAGTGGATTAAAAATAGGGCTGTGATTCGTTAGGTCCGGTTTTAAATCCTGTTGTTACTTAAAAAATAACGTTCGAACTTATATGAAATAGTTTTATTGGTGATTTAAAAATGTATCGATCAACTAAATTATAAGTATAAAATCTGTAGATATAGTATAACACACTATGTTATAAATTTAAGATAATAATTTTAGATACTTTTAGCTCTCTATTCATAAATCTATAGTTTGTTTAAGCACAGTAAGCTTTTAATTTTTTGTTTGATTATTTTAACAATGGCAACTGGTTCAAAGCCATTAAAATAAGTATTGTAAACACCGACTGTTTATATTATCTGAAGACAATGGGAAATCGAATCTTCGTACTCTTAAGAAGGCAGGAAAGTGAATCCTCAAATACAATGTTATTTTAGCTTGATGGCAGGACGACAAAGTTGGCTTTTGTGTACACCAAAGGAAAATTGATTTCGCTGTATAGGTGTATATATCGGCTCGGCTTGTGTGAGATGAATTTTAATGGAATAATATAAAAGTGTCCAAGGAAGTGTTACTTATCATTCCGTGCGCCTCTTTTGTTATTGAATTTAAAATTTTACTTCGCCATTTTTCTAATATTTAACCTAAACTTTTTATTTTCGTTCCTAAAACGCATCATTCTTCTTCCTTACTTGGCTTTGACAATCAAATAACTAAATTAATGCTTTATTCCGTACCGTGGCTGATTTGTTTGGTATCTTCTCTTTACGAGGATCACTCGTCGGTCAATCCCTCAAATCATCCTATGTACGTTTATGCAAATAAAAATTAAAAACATGATGGTTTTCGTGCAGCTGTGGGAGTTGAAATCGAAATTGTCGATATCGAGCGATTACTTGACCACGCGTGTATTTACACGATTACCTGAGTAAATTAAATACAGCACAATTTATTTAACAATTAATTCTATCCACTGGTATTAATTGATGTAAATTCATGATTTACCGAAAATTATTTAACAAGTTTAATCCACGCCGAACGTCATTTTATTCTCCTCTACTTGATTGCATACAAAAGTATTATATGTTGCATTTTATCAGAAAAATTTACGTGGTTAACCACTTCCATCTGCAAATATTTTTTGCGTATTTTTTAAATTAACATGATTGTCATAAACAGCTCACAATAAATAATGCAAAAATAACTCATACTGAAGTAATAAAAAATCTGGTATATTACTAACATAAATTCGGTGCATCTGAAAATAGTGCGCTTCCTAAACCCGTTTAAACAAAACCATAATAATTGAATAAATATGTTTACATCATTTTTATATTTTATTAGGACATGTAGGTTGTTCTTCAAAAATATTAGTACTACGAGTCAATTCGCAATGCCCAAATGTATGCTGAATCATACAACATAATGAAATTATATACTGACGTAAACTTAAAATATTGTATGTGTGTATACAAGTAATCTAACTCGAAAGGCGAATTTAAACAACTTTTAGTAAGCAAAGTGGGTTTGTTTTCATATTATTATGATAGCAATAAATGTTATCGTCGCCGGTTTGAGGATGTCGTCGCCCGGTAAAAGAAAATTCAAACGACCGATTCTATTGCCCTTTATTTCCAGCTATTCGGACGCTCAATGGCTTCATGCCCTGTCATTATCTTTTATGTAGATGGCAATTGTGAACTGTCCCATTCAGTGTCTAATAGCCGAATTCCACAAACGGATTAACACTCATCAAGTCAACCGGACTATCGTTCGCGACAGTTTGTCGTCCATATATATTATAGTGCAACTTAAAATATACGATTTTTGATGCATATGTATCTCAACAGTGTAAAAATGATCACCCGAAAATTTAAGTACATGGATCTACTGTCCCAGATTTTTCCCCCGGAATAGATTTTCAGTCAATTGCTGAACACGTTAGGAATTCAGTCCTGCATATTTGTATTATTTTAATCCTAAAACTAAGGGAATGAAACCCGCAATATCCTGCTCTGAAACACCCACGGTAACCTCGATGGAGGCAAGAAGCAATGTGTCTGTAACAAAGACAAATAACCTTAATGGTATTAATATGTATTTAGAAGCTTGAAACAGATACAGATAAGTGATCTGGCAAATCAATGGCTTAAAGTCCTAACATCAGCTTTAGCTGAAAATTACTTGATAATGCTATAAATAATATTTTCGACTGATGGTGCTTGATGGAAATTGATTTTAAATTCTAA
>JAGVSQ010002362.1:0-16209 GCA_022683975.1 Rhyacophila evoluta | reverse complement strand
TGTTTTCTTGTAATATTTTTGCCATAATCATATGCATGTCGTTTTTGGAATGTTTTTAATCTATGATTGGTAATATGGCATGTGTGAAATAAATAAATATACTTTATTTATAAATTTTGTACTTCTGTCCACAATACTTCTCCACTAAGTAAAAACACAGTATCTAACTTATAGATCCCTCTGTAGATACTCTGCTTTTACTTATTATAGCAGTATACACATCTAAGGAACAATCGCATAATACGAAATATTGATAACGGTTCATTTAATACTATTTTCACTTCCAAAGTTTTCCATATAGGTCTCAATACTGGGAAAATGATCACTCTGAAAATGGAATACATTGTTGTTCATACGTTAATGACTTTTCGATGGAATCGGCTGTAAACCAGTTGCTTAATACATTGAGCATCCACTTTTGAATCTTTGAATGTTTTGAAATTTTATAGCCATACGACATTAATCCGCAATCTTTGCTTCTAAATCGAGCATGCTAATCTCTCAGTTTCTGGTAAACTCTTTTAACCAATATTTTACAACAATCTAAATACTAAGGAAAATACATTGTCAAAACGTCTTTCTTTCTTTATTTCATATATTTATTATAATATTAGCTGACGTAGTGAGATCGCACTTTGATAAACATGAAGATGGTTAATGTGGAAAAACATTGTAAAAAAAAAACTACGAAGACAATACACAATCTGTTAGGTTAGGTTAGGTTAGGTTAGATCGACTATTTAATGCCAAGATTTTCGAACTCATCATTTGAAAACCGTACTATTTTTATTTTCAAAGCTATCAGTGAAAATAAGTTCTTTTGAATTTCTACGTGATATTTTTAATTGACCGGTAATAAATAGCCTTAAATCAGATTTTCATCAAATTTTAAGATACAAGGTTTTGGTTCTAACGATATATTTATTTTTTTAAGTATTAAGTTTACGTATCTATTAGATAAAATGTTGATCCGTCCTGGATTTTTTTCAAAATTTGCCTCTGGTGTTATACAAGACTTAGACGAGTAATGAGCGTAGTGAAGAACACTGTTATAAAATATATATTGTGTTCTTGTAGAAAAAAATAACAACTTCGATAAGCATTATTAAATTTTAATATAAAATACTTAGAGATATGACAGGTAGCTATCGAACAAAACTTTTCGGATATAAAATTGAATTTTATTTTTGTTTCAGCATCAGTTTATCATTTTACCTTTTGATTTTCAATATTTCGATGAAACATTGTTAAGGGTACTTGAAACTCAATAAAAACAATTCCTGTTTTGGTTTTCTGATGGTTCTTGAAACTTTAGCGAAATACAGAAAATAATCTGAAGTATTTTTTCCAGGAATCCTTACAATATATATTATTTGGTATACTATTACTCGATATTTGATATTGAACCAGTATATAAAAGCAACGCTTTTTATATAAATTAATTGCTGTGCTCACCACACTGGTATATAAAACATTGATGCAGTCTATTATTATTTTTAATCGTTCTTCTTTTTCTTTTATAGTAAAATATTGAAAGAGCTATTAAGAAACAAACGAAATTTCCATACGATGTTAACATATCCACTGTGAAAAGAAAAAGGGACGTAACCTTCATTTCATGACGGTTTTTAATTATTTTGGACCTTAGTCGATACATTACATAGACACAACCTTTAATTGCATGAAAATAAAGGCTGGTATTTTATTTACTCGATATAAAATAAAAAAATAAATAAAAATGAATTAATTTTTCCTGGTCACTAATTTAACAATTTATTCTTTTTTAACTGTAAAGCTAAATTTAGAAACTAATTCGGCCATAATCTTTATGATAGAACGTGTATTAAGTTTTACACATTTTGATTATTTAAGAAAAGTTATTTTGAAAAATTGTGGGTCACGCTCTTTTTCTTTTCCACAGCTAATATGGATTCACCGTTAATATTGTAGATTTAAAATAAGCAAAAGCCAAAGCACCAAATTCATTATCTTAAAAATGAAGTGACGTTTAAAAAAACACTCATTTCTTATGAAGTTACATTTTTTTTTTGTTTTTTCGTAACCTAACCTCTTACCTTCTACACTCACTGTTTCAGCTATTTTTTATGAAATTTAATGCTAGAGTTTGCAATAATACATATAAACTTATATTCAAAAAAGTAGTACACATTTTTAGAAACTAGCCTGATGTTACTTTGCCTCCGAGCATATATATTTTTTTAGACTTACTCCTTTATTTGTGACATTGGCGTTAGAATAAATTCAATCGTTTGAGTCTGTACGTAATTCAACGCTTCAATTGCTTAACTTGTGTCACTATTTTAAAGTATAACTTATCAATATTATTTTCAATGGAAGAAACAATACACAATATATTGGTATAATAACAATGACGAAATATTGCAAAACTTTATTTGTTTTTAAAAACAAATTATATAACTTTTTTTACGAACTGTGCCTACACATTTAGTGTATTAACCTTTACATACAAATACTTGATTCTAACCCATGATTATTGATTCAAAATTATTCCACGTAACCACATTACAAATAATTTGTCAAAAATGTATTATGAACTTTTTTGACTATGAACTGATTTGGATAGTTTTACCACGCCCAAACATATAACGTCTAACTGAAGGTATAAACACAGAAAGATATTTTTTCGTTTACTTAAATATCTATTATATAAAAATACTAATATACTCTCTCACATTATAGAAAAAGCACATTTCCTTCTTTTTGGCAAAATATTGCCTACAAGTTCCTGAAATCATGAATTTCACCCTATCCTTGTAAAGACGCCAATTTACGAGTTATTTTTCGTGTAGGCACAGCCAAAGGTTTTTCTCCTCATAAAAAATCCTTTAACTTTTCCAATATAGCAAAAGAATATTTACTGTGTTTGTTGAAATTTCACTTCACCGTTTATTTGAGCAAGCTTGAAACGATTTCTGATAACTATTAAGTAACCAACCTTGTACGGAATATCATATAACAACCTTTTTTATGTTACATTATATAATTTAATTGAAGATTATATTACGAAAGCGATATATTTTTAAAAATAATAATTGAATAATATTGTATAATCACTTACCTCAAATATCATTTTGAAATTAATATTTACCTTCTATTCTCCCCAATAATCAAAGGAAAAATTTAAGCCTTAACGTATTAAATATATCGTCTACGCTGTGAATAAAAAAAATACGACCTTGAAAAAACGCGTCAATATCGTTGTCTCCCTCTAGACATATTATTAACTCTTTCGCTTTCTCTTTCTCTTTTTATTTTCACGGATATATGAATATTTTAAATTTATATTTTTATATGAATTATTATTAGTTAAGAGTAGAGTCTTTTGTTACTTTTAACGATTGAAAACTCCACACAACTTTGATAATTACAATAATTACGTAACTTCAATCGCTTAAGTGATTGCTTAATAGATACTCAATTATACTGAATATCGATGGCGAAATCTGCAAACCAGCTAACTCCATTCATGGTCAAAATTTCATGTTTCTGTTGCAAGCAAAACGAACAAAAATCACAAAAAATTGAAATATCTAAAATCAGCCGCACTCGCCAGATAACTCCATACAGTAACATATACACTCACTGATGTGTTATGTCGATCCTGAACATTAAACACAAATTAAGTTTGCTGACTTGTAGATTAAGACATCGTATCGTATATTTTTGTCTCCTCGGTAGCGGAGAGGTCAGCTTACGCGCCTCGCGTCCAAAGAATGCGAGCTCGATTCCAACATCTGTTTGATTTTTCTAAATCCGAAAAAGGGTTGATCCCCATCAGGATTAGCAATTGTCTAAGAACCAATTCTCAAAATAATCTGCTTAGACATATTTTCATATTGCGGAGATTGATATGCTCCACTTTTATAACTGGATATTTTTACACTGCGTAAATCTATATACTCCACATTTTAAGCAAACATAATAAAATATACAAAGTATACGTTTTTATTCGCTCTCTGATTCTTTTGGGATAACGTAAAAACTTGCGTGAATATCGTTTTAAAATTTATCAAAAATAATTTGGACGTTTTTTTTATATAAATGAGCTTTATATAATTAAAACTTGTAAGGTAAATAGCGTCGGGTCTAAGGTTGCGTGCATAATTAAAACTTGAAGCCGTTTCATAATCGTTGGGTAAACACATCCTGCTCATACCAGAAACGTAGCCTTCCACCATGTCTATTCATAACCCTTGACGAATATAATATAATAAATGTACACATATCCGGATGGAGCTTTCGTTATTTGGCGGGGCATCTGTCACGATGTGATATATGCCACAAACACGCCGAGCACAGTTACTTCCACGTTAGTAATTCACAGCTATCTTTAGTATACATTTATCCCAGTATATTCGCCGATTAAATTTGATTGCTTGCTGGTTTATCAAAATTCGATTTAATTTCTATGTAGTATGCATGATATAGGTTTACTTAGTGTGAATGTATTCATTATTCAATGTCGACTAACTTCAATATACGTATATCGTAATTTGATACACCTTTCATACAAAATGATGTGTGAAATTATTTCTCACATAAAGCTCGCGTATATACGAAATTATATCGAGCTTAATGGCGTGATTATAGTAAATATTAATTCCACCCTATAATTTTCCATTCATCTTAGAAAGGAATATGAAATATAATATCTTACGCAATATTTTTTTCTTTTCCCTCGAATGATTTAAATAACAACGTCTTTATATTATCAATTGTATTTATTTATCTTAATTATAGTCAATAAAATTAAGAAACTTTTGGTTTTGGAGATGGTAAGTTTATAAGAAAAATATTTTACTCTTTCCAAAGTGGTGAGATCAAAAGGGAAAATTCGGTCTTATTATTTATAGCCTTATATTATTCACAGTATCTCAAGTAGCCTCGACGCCTCTTATAACTCAACAATACTAACTTAAGCTTTCTAAAATGCATAAAATTGTATATATTGTACGTAATTAAAATGAAAATTTCAAAATATCAGTCTAAGTGTGTACATTGATTGTTAACAGTTGCTGTGGAAATATTGTACAGCGAAACATGATGTTATGCGCTCTTTTTATGCGGTTCCTATCTTTTGCACAAACACAGGTTTATGTTTAAGTGAATAAGTTTCATTGATATTGAATATAAATAATTATATATCGACGTTTACTTGTATATTCATTATTTTTTAAATGCAATAAATTAGTGTTTTGTATTTATATTACATGATATATCACAAGCGCCATTGCTTTATACAAAAAATAAATTAAATTAATCTAAAGAACTTACAGATATCTGTGAGATTTAACAAGGTATATGTTTTTTTATTATTAAAACTATTAAATATTTGAATTAAAGCCCTTGTTAGCGTTAAGGTTAGCGTACGCCCCTAGCTATCCGGGGAATACAAGTTTGATTCCTACATCTGTCGGATTTTTAAGAATCCAAAGATGCACTGTTAATTCATTGGGTACAACGATTGTCTGACAAACGATGCTCGTAAAAAATAATCCGTGATGACTTCACGTTGTGAAGGTCCATACACTCCACTTTCGGAGTAGATATCTTCACACTGTACATATAAAAAAGCTTACAGCTTATTGTTACTGTTATTGTATTGTTATTTGTATTTATTTTGAATGAAATATCATTGTATTTTTTATGGAAAATGTGTATCATTTTAAAATCAAAACAACAATTAAATACGAAATGTCTAATGTTATTTTATTTCAAAAGAACCTAAAAGAATACTTATTTTTTCTTTTAAACGAAGCTATAAAAAAAAACGAAATATGAGAATTTTTTGTGTGAGCCGTGTTCGAATTGTCATTTTCTCTAGTGGCAAAATAGACATTCACAAAAAGAAATCTTCAGATCTGTCCAAATAAAAAACAGCGCTTTAAACGAGCGAATCATCGAACATACGATCACAGATTTCATCCATACAGAGCTTTTCAACTCCTTTTTGTGTTGAATATAAGTTTATATACGTTAAAGGTAGATATCTAATATTCTTTCCCCGGCGATTGCAAGCTTAACATGCGCACTTTAAAGTCAAGGGAGGAGTCCCACAGCTAAAGTATTAAATAAAAATTAAGAGCTTAATACTAATTACATCAAGCTTTTGGAATATTTTTAAATATATCAATTAATATATATGAGGAGTTACATTTCCAAAACTAATTTTTGACATTTTTTACAAAGACGAACATGTAGCATGTAAAGTAGTAGAAAAATCAATTCCAAAAACACGATTGAGAAACGTACTCAATGGTCATTCTAGATATTCTAAACACGTCCCAAAGATTTTTGTAACGTTTGCGTTGCAATGGTTTTTAATTAATGGATTCTATGCTTTTTATTGATAAATGTATTAAACTATTAGTTTGAACCTACTGTTGCACATACTAGAATTGATGGAATGAAAATATACTGATGCTTAGAAGTACAATCCAAAATATAAAATATGAAGCTTTAAAGTTCCCTGTATATTGTACCAGTAAGCTTTCATTTTTTCCGGTCCATCCATTGCAGGTGAGGTCGGTGATAGGCCATTAGGTCTGCAAAAGAGCGAGAGATTGATAATGGTCATTTTTTCTTACACAAGTTGAGCCACTACCCGCCCACCACTCACCCCCGTCCCAACTGGAATATCATCTTCATCCATCTAAGTATCTTCAGATGAATTGGGCTACTATTAAGGGTTGCTATTTGTAATCTATTTTTATCCTTGCAATTTGTATTATAAACTCACGAAAGCTTCCACATAGAGCTAATTAACCGGGTGACATACTGAAAATTAAAAATTACCAAAAATATACAGCGTCACTCAACTTGTGCACATTCTACTTTCATTTCATTTTTTTTAAATATTTGTGTCTATAATGCAAGCATTGTTCTTTTCTAGTATGTAGTTAATCGGCTGATGCAGATAAAGATGCTGCAAAATAATTTATTAAAGCAATCAGAGCAATTTATTTCATCACTATCTAAAGTAATTGTAGATGACGAATATTATTTTAACCAATTATCCAATGTGGACGAGATGCGTTTATTTTAGAAAAATGCCTAATCGTACATTCTCATTGAAAGAAAATTAAGTTACCCCTGGATATGAACCTTCTAAAAACGATTGAAATTACTTCTTGGTGAATGAAACCTTAGCTAGTATATTAAAATTGAAGCTAATGTTATTTGATGAAAAAGAAAATCTTGAACATTTAAAGACGAAGATAAAGCATAATTGTTTCTAGTCATTTGATTACAATTTAAGTCATTAATAGTTAAAGACAATGTTCCAGAACACCAAAAATCTCTGCAAAATTTATAGCAGGGAATTAATGTTGTTCATCTTCTTCCCAATACTACATGCCTCATATAGTCCATGAATCAAACAGTGATAACTGCATTTGAACAATGTGTATTTCTCTTTTTTTTTTAAATTCGATATCCGCACACAGTACAGGAAACACTTATGTGCGAAATTCGAAAGCCGCTTTTAATTAACAAAACAGTAATAACTAATTGACACTATTTTAATGTTTTATTTGTATTTTGAATAGGTGTTTGCTTAAAAAAGTCATACTCTGTCTAACGCCCACCATTGAAGTTAAAAACTTACTCTTATAATTTTCATTTAAATTCGAAAATGTGTGCGTTTATTACGGCACAATGTAGAACACATGACGTATCTAGATGACTAGCTTACTGTAAAACAGAAAGCCAATTTTTTTTATTTATTTACTTTTACTATAACCATTTCAAAATTGAAGCATGTATATATCAACAGTGTTGTGAGCACTCCATATATAAAGTAAAAAGAGTCTCTAGAGTGAAAATAAATCATACGCATTTTGAAAAATCTTCTTTTACAAGATTTATTTGAGATCTTATTTGCTTAGCTTATTGCTCATACATTCTTATTAATTACATAATTTTATCAAATCTAGTACCATTCAAACTTGCAATCTTCAGCATTGATAAAATATTGAAAGCAAAAATTTCATACTTTTGCAAATTTGATGAAAACTTTATTATTTATAAATTTGCCGTGTAAAATGTAATTGCACGCAAAAGCTTGTGTAATACGTTTTTCATTTCATATTTAAATGTATAAATTGTTTGAAAAACAAGTTGTGGCTTGAAAACGAATTCGTAAAAGTATTTGAATAAGGTTTCAGCAACATCATCAAAGAAAATTTTCAAAGATTTGGTGAAAATTTATCAGAAACATGTGAAATATTATTTAACTTTATTAACTGAGACATATTCTTTGCATACGATCTTGTAATAACTTTTTTGTTCCATACTCAACATAAAAGAAAGCTTTCTTTGATTATTATTATAACAATATAACATGTTTTTTCACTTTGCCCGCTCCACTCAAATGACCACCTTAAGCATGGAATAAATTTACGTATTGTAAAGAGTTTCATAATGAAAATTTTTATATTATACAGTAGATATTTTATCACACTATTTCAAAATGCAAAAAATCGAAAAGTCCAACTCTATCAGGATATATTAAAATTTAATATACTATAAAATTTTATGAAATATTAAGAATGGAACTACGTGAAAGCAAAAAAAAAAACAATGTTTTTTATCAATCGAGAATAAACTAACTATACTTGTCCAAATTAAGTAAAATATAAGAAAATACAGTTATTTTGCGTTGATTCAAGAGTGAAAAAGTGTATTAAGATGTTAATTTTTTTAAATGTGTATTTTTACGGATTTTAAAAAATCTAAACATTTGTCTCCCCGGTACCGTAAAGGTTAAAGTACGCGCATAGAATCTGTGAAATGCAGGTTCGAATTCTGTATCTGTTTTTATTCTGTATTTTAAAAATACGAAAATGCAGGATTGGAAGGTCGTTGATTTCAGTAATTGTTTGACAGGCAATTCCTGTGGTAAATAATATGTCAAAACGGTTCCATGACAACTGCACACATGACAAGTGCTCATATGACATTTATTCTTAATTTACGTAATTATAGTAAAGTTAGATTTTTATTTCAATGATACCTGTCTTACAACTTACAAAAAACTTTAAGAGGCTACTTTCTTTCTTTTACAAAATAAAATATATGTCATATAATAAATTTATATATATTTTTTTAAATTAAATACATGTCGCTATAATAACTGTCAACCCTGTCTAGCTATATAACTTGTATCCTCCAAATACTCGTAGCTTGACATATTTTCATCCTCTCGCTACAATCCCATCTTGTATACCGTTATCGCTTGTCACGACGACATGTAACCTACCCTCTTGCCTCCATTGTGTTCGATCATGATATAATCATTTTTTGACCAACTTTTTTCTTTGAATTACTCTATTACTATATCATTAGTGTCAGGCAGGGTTGTCAAAACACATGACACATTTTAATATTAAATATTGACATAATATTAAAATCAATTTCAAATAATAAACGATTACCAAGTTTTTAAGCTTTCTTAATTTTTTGTCAAAGCTTTGCTTTGATTGGAAGCTTATTGTTTTATTTTAATTTTTTTCTCGATATTTATTGTAGATGTCTCCCATGTTACGTTAATTTTTTTTTCTTTAAGCCATGTTCGCTTTGTGGATCAAAGTAGATCTATATAGTGTGAAGATATCTGCTCCGAAATTAGAGTATATAGATCTCATTGAAAACATGTCTCGACGAGAATTACTTGTCAGACGATTCCTCAACCCGATGAGCATCTAGTCCTGGAGTTTCGAGTTAAAACAAGGTTAAAGATTAACATTGCCAATATATTGAAGTCAAATTTCTTTAAGATATATTTTGACTTGTTTTTATGTAAAATATTATTTTATTGCACAACGTTTTTTTAATTATTTTTTTTACACCCTCTTATGAAAATCACTTAACTTTGTTTTGTTATTTTACAGGAGAGGAACTTATGAAAGAATATCTTGAATAATATATCCAAAATCGTCATTACTATGGTAAGTAACACTTTTTCTTAAGTAAGTTTTATTTTTTCTGATTAATATTACATACATCTACATTTATTTTGTTTTTATTTGTAAAATATTCTTTTTATTTATTATATTATATTTATAAACAAAAATGAAATATCCTTAGATAAATAGCTAATTAATGTCCTTTTAACTTATCCATGTTACAAAAACAAATTTGTTATTTTATTTTTGCATTTTTAACATTTCTATAAAGTATATTAAATTATTTAAAAATAATCGAAAATTGATTTATTCATTTTATTCTAATTCATAATATTTTGTTTTCTTAAGTATTATGTTTTTACCTATCAATCCAAAACGTATTCAACATAATTGCTGAAACAGTATTTGTTTTACTAACCATAAATTTAACGTATTTCGCAGTACAAATACTATTTCTTATAGTTCAACATTACGTTGCATATTGTAAGAATTCTGTGATAAACCAAACAAGTGCCAACTACTCAGTGCCGTAGATAAAATATATTCACATAACATTACCATATGTCTTTTTGTATTTAAATATTGATGTGTCACATTTGTTTATTTATAACAAAAACAAAACAACTAATAAAGGACATAAATATGATCAATTTCTTTGACCATTGCGTGAAAATACGCAGCATTTTAAAGAAGTCGCAACACAGTGGTATATATTATATTTTTCGCAATTCCCTCTTTTGTTATAATTCTGAAGAGTTTTTGATGCGATTAGGTAATTCTGTATTTACCTAATGAAACTTTTTTTATATTATGTGTATAATAGTATATTATTTTACTTCTTCTTCTTCTTCAATTTTACTTATCATGAGTTCAATATAGTTCTTAAGCGGTATTTTTTAAACTATATACTTATTTAAACTATATTTTCATATGCATTCATGCCACTGTCCATCAAAGTCATACTGTATACAATCAAATAAATAGGACACTGGTATCTATTTTAAATACTTATTTTAATACATACTTCTCTATAAAGTAGTTCATTAAAATACGTTATTTATATATTATAAGATGGTTCAGACACACATATGTCACATATGAGATGAGAGAGATTAATACAATATAAGCGACTCACTTTGATAATCCTGTTATGGACTTAAGTGTTTTTACTTTCAACCTCCTCAAATTATTAAGTATCATAATTGTAATTTGAAGAAAAAACCCTGGAGTCTTTTATAAATTTGCTTGATTAATAAGAACGTATAATGTGAATTATTAGGGAATATACGTGTGTGGATAAAACAATATTTAATACGGGGTAAATAATTGTTTTTCTTTTTAAGTTTAGGGTTGAAAGCTCCCATATTTAAACGTGTATTTAACTGCTGCTTTATGGTTTCTTTAAGTGCCAATATAAAATAAAATATCGTACTTGTATTATTTAATATATATATATATGATTTATAAATAAAAATACGTATGAATAATGAAATATATTTTTCTCGCATTCCGGATTGAAAGGGGGATTTAAAATGGGTGTTCGTATACGGTATTATAGACATACACAAGCGACGCCTCTGCGTATAGGCCTTCGAGATGGCAAAAGCTTCGTAGGAAACTTATTTGCTTATCATTACCAGTTGGTGTTAAATCATTTTTATTGCCTCCAAAAGGCATAAAAATGCCTCTCAAAAAATCACGAATGCGAGTTTTTCTGCTAAATTTAGTTTTAATATTTCCATTTCGTTTGTAAACTGCGCTATTCTGTTCGAACAACAAATCGCGCTTCACTCCCATGCGCTGTTTAAAATAATGCCTTTGATAATAATAACGAAAAACATTTAGAGCTTTCGGATGGAAGTCGTAAATTAATGTATACAAAACGTATGAACTAAAGTAACCGAAGCGTTATCGTTTTGTATATTTTAATACCCGGATATAACATTTTTTGTTTAAAGCGATCGTTCAATATGATAATATAAATATTCTAACGAATTGTTTTGAAGATGAAATAATAAACAGAGTATATTTCTCCACGCTTAATCCGTGATGGAAAAGTAGTGATTCAAGTTTTATATAAATTTTAAATTTTCCCCTGCAAATCTAAATTTTCTTTCTGACACACAAAAACATTACTCTCGTCAAATCACTGTAGACACTTTTTCTACGCAAAATTCATCTTGCGTGTCTATTTTCATCAATTAACTATGGTATGAAATGTGTTATAGATCCACAAAGGCTATATCTGTTTAGAAAGTGAAAAATATAAATAGATGTAGACAGTGGAAATAAAAAAGAACTTAAACGATGTAGAAAACATTTTACAGGAGCTTATTACAGAGCTAGTGTGAAAACATTACATAGACACCACCTCGAAGTACATAAAGACTAAAACTGGTGTTTTATTTACTTAATATGATATTAGAAAAACCAGGACAATTGATTATGTGGAAGCTCTTTTTCAAGTCGCGAACCCAAAAAGGCCACATTTTTTTCAAATTTAAATGCTAAGTTTAGACACTAATTTGCCTTTTTTAGCTTGGGTTCTTTTGATTGAACTTCTATTAAGTCGTATACAGTATTATTATCGAATCAAAGTTATTTCGAAAAATTAAAGGTTAAATCCATTTCCTTTCCACATTCGATATATACCTTCAAAATATGAAGAAGTCTTCTTCTGTAATGAAGTATATGTACGTACGCAATGTAAGATTTATCCTCATATTATGGATTTTATTGAAGAATTGGTAATCATCTAATTGATCAATACATCAGGTATACATTCTTAAACTTTTTAAAATTATTTATGGCTGTGGTATTCAAATCTGAAATCTGCAGTACCAAGGCATGTTAGCTCACCTCTCGCGCCTATTGAGTGATAAAAACTATTTATATACCAAATGGTTAACCTCTTTTTTACAGACCATAATTATGTGGAAAATTAATGATACCGAAATAAAATCATTAAAACATAAATAAGTAAAAACATCAAATCAGCTAAATTTGATTTTTAAAAAAAAGTTTATAAAAATCATACAATTTTTGGAAATTAAATCAGTAAAAATAGAATGCTTACATTTGTAAAAAATGTTGATTGAAAATTGAAAACTTTTTGTTTTAATTTTTAGACGAATCAAATAATAAACTCATGTCGATGTATGAATCATAATGTAAAAAAAATGTAAAGTTTACTTAAATTTACCTATATCAGGAAAAAAAACTTTTCACAATGCAAAAAAAGCTTTTTCATGTGAAATTATTTACCTTGTAACTATGTCGATTTTATAAATTGAACACGTTGTTTGTTTTATAATTTATTACTAAGGATACACGTGAGCAAACTGTTTGGCATCCTGGAACGTTTTACGTCGCTTCAGAACTGACCGAGGATTTGCATAATTTACCACAAGCACATATTAACATTATGATGATCTGACGTAAAAGCATCGTTATAGGTTGATGACATGTTTCATGGCTACTGGAATCTCATTAAACCATGACATTCACCGTGTTAACCTATTTGCAAAGTTATACAACATAATACATTTAAGCTTCCAACATACTATTCCATTTAAATCTCAAATTGTCAATAAAATTTTTGCATTATTATGAATTGATTTTTTTTTATTTAAAAGAGTTTTTATTTATTTTAACTAAATAAAACTTTTGTTCTAGAGATTAAAAATGTATAAATATTCATTTTGGTTTTATTTATCAACCAATTGGGGAGTACTGATGCGTATGCGCGTTAACGCGCTAGTGATACAGATAGAGTACTGACGCGACAGTGCATCAAATTGTATTTTTAAAGAATTTATTATTCTACTCTCAAATTTTTGTTAGCGTAATTATCGAATGTTATCTATTACTGAAGACTTGACTTTTATTCAGTAGTTATTCAAGACTGCTTTGATATTTTAAATGTGAGACATATATTTAATTTTCCATGAAGCTAATTTAAGAAAACCTTAAAACATGTACAAATCATCTCTTACAATAGGCAAAGAAAAAATGACAGTTGGACGATAGTGGCGAACTTTAAAAATAAAATCACTGTTTTTGGTTAAAGGCCTATTACACTACACAATCATAAGTGCTCTTACTGCAGAGTGGGCGTGGTCTCTTGTATGTGCTTTAAGTACCTAAGGCTTATTACACCGCACTTAGTAAGGGTAACGGTGCCTTGACATTGTGTAGTGTAATAGGCCTTTTAAGAACAGTTTGATTATCTTCATGTGTTATTTAATATTGAATTGATCTCAATATGTAATGACTATAGATTCTAACGTTTTCCATCGTATGACAAAATGTATTATTAACAAAATGGTAAAATTATGATTTTTCTTTTCATTCTCTCTCTGCCACATCCGCTCCATATGGGAAGCATATAGCCACTGCATGGTGCTTTCGGGATTCTATATAAGTTGTCAGTTGCTTTGAATTCTCACAAGTTATGTAAGCATACTTTAATTTCATTGTAGATAATAGCCGACGATATTTCAGGATACTGGAATCCCACAAGTTAAGAAAAAGACAAACAGTGTGTAGACTCTCCGGAAGCATCTGCAGTACGTGTTTTAACCATTTTCAGTACCGTTTTATGACTTTTCAAGCGGCAGGAAGCTTCCTCGTCCGCTTTCTTGACTCCAACTTCCTGCAGACTAAAGTCGACGAATTACCTAAATTTAAATACTTAAGTCGTATAATGAATAATGTATATTTAAAAAGGCATGGTTATTTGAGTTATTTTCTTTATAAATTAACTTTTTAAATTGTTACTATAAGAAGACGTAACGTTTTATAATTTAATAAAAAATAATACTGCTTAGAGTAGCGCAAAGTAAAATGTATTCATTATAACAAAGAGGAGCACAAGAAACGCAATCTTAATTATCGGGGCTTGCTTATTTTACGAAATAGAACGTTAACGAGATCTCAGATTATCTAGGAAGGAATTTGTTTTGCTCCTTGGCTAAGAAAATTGGAAAATCTGGACTCACAATGAGATATACTGTTCACAATTTTACCTTTATTAATATTGTGAAAAAAAATCTTCAAATTAAAATTTTGCTATAAATAATGCGTATTTTAGTGAGCTTTTTTTTTTAAATCTCAAATAGTCTTACAATAAAAAAATACAGTTCACATTCTTAAATCTTATTTACGTAAATAAAAAAACCTTTATGTGTAAGAAAAATAAAATAATGAAACCGTATTTATATTTGCTGTCACGTATTTCTTCTGAACTTAGTTCTTCTATTTTTTTTTTACTTTAAGTGTCACTCTGTACCTCTCTTATGACGCATTTCACATACGGTGTTTATACTATCGATTAAGTTCGCTTAACGGATAATTCATACTTTCTTTTTTGATTTTGTTCATTTCAATATAGTGCAACTAAAATGGCTATTGAAAAATTAATAAACCCATAAAATGGTTATCCATATATATAGTTTGTAAGACATTAATTTAGCTAAGGAGAAGAATGAATTATTTAATTATTATCTTTTACTTAAATTTAAATTAAAAGTTTTTTATGAAATACATATATGTTGTACGAAAATTATACTGTGATCTGAATGGCGTCCTAAGATTATGAACATCATTAATATATATTCAATAATATCGTAATTTGTAAAAAAAATCAATGAACGTATAGTGTATGCAACATTATGATTACAAATTCAGTAACCATTTAAAGATTACCATAAATTTTAAGTCATTTAAAGATTTATTTTCCATGCGGATATCCATTACCAACTGATTGTACCTAACGTTTTGAATACCCTCTCTTCCCCTCTGAGGTGTAAAAACATAATTCAAATTAGTAATGAACACTTATTTTACACACAGAACAACGTCATTTGATACACACAAAACACACGTACCGGTCCCATATCCGGAATAATTATTTTTGTTGACATTGGTATATATATTTTTTATTTTTTACGAAATTTGGCCATTTTCATATAGAAAATATTTGCATTGGAAATACTCTCGCCCGATTGTAAGTTTTAAATATCTTGATAGTAACATTTCTTATCGACCAATATTAATTACATGCAAACTTACTCTGCATTTTGGGTTTTTTATATCGTTATTTAGACCGTAATTAATATATCAGCAAGGAATAAAGTGATTGTTTAGCGTTACATCATATACTACCTAATATGCCCACCATCCACCTTACACCTGGTTTTCATCAGACGTATCACGGAGCTCTGATATCGAGAAGCGATCTACTTTATTCGACGGAAATGTC
>JAGVSQ010002361.1:8655-25022 GCA_022683975.1 Rhyacophila evoluta | reverse complement strand
TTAAAATCAATTTCCATCAAGCACCATCAGTCGAAAATATTAATTATATACATATGTGTTTATTAATTTCATTTTAATTATTCATTTTGTATTTTATTGAAATTATACATTCAAGCTGTTAATTGCACTACTTACAAAAAAATAAAAAAAAATATAAATCCATTATATTCAAAATATATATTAAACAAAAAAATATGTAAAATATTTATATGCAATGGAAAATGAAGATATCAATCATATTATTTTGGCAGTCTAATATTTGTTACACTGGGTCTATTATAGAATTTATTCAGACTTAAGTTTCAACTCCCCCATTTAATAAAAGTTTGGTCAAATGTCTCCATTTATTCCTTCATGTATGCTGGTTTTCAATTCTTTTATGCAGGTGTAAACTTAAGATTAAAATGTTAATATAATTTATGTACTTTCCAATTATGTAAATCATGAATTCTGTTTTTATGTTATAATGTAGCAACTGCTAAGCCAAAATAAACCTTTTAGAAAGTTTCAGCTGACTTAAAAAAAAAACAAGCAGAAGAAGAATTTAAAAGAGTAAATAAAAGAAAAGCTTGTTGAAGAAGTTACTTAGATCGTGCTTTATAATATAATATATACATGTAACAGCTTTTAAAACCTGATTCATCTATACTCAGTCTTATTCAAGTGGACCATGTCAATAACCGAGGCAATTTCCTCAGAGATAGCCATCATTCTCCATATTGGTATAACTATTGGTATGTTAGATCTACTTTGGAATAAAATAGTAGTAGTAGTAGTAGTAGTAGTAGTAGAATAAAATCTCGATTTATCATGTATTACAGTTTTGCATTTAACGTTATTATGGATAAGTGGTGAAAAATTAGTCTTAATCGATATAAATTAGATGTATGACCACCCAAGACTAAAAACTGCATAAATTAAAAATAAGAGCTTAATAAACAATAACTAAATGAACGTTATAAAAGCTCGTGTCTCGATTGGGAATAATTATTTCATCATGAAAGTATTATAAATTTAGATTAAACAGCTTTGAAGCAGACTAAATCAGTTAATGTATTACCTTCTTTGTAATTTGGTGAAGAAAGAATGCAGTCATTGTCCAATAATTCTAAACAAGATAAAGCCTTGAGGGTTATTTTCAATTTATTACACGATTTCCGAAATATGAGATAGGTGATTTCTTGAAAAAAAAAACATAAATAATAGTATTTTAGATTTTATATTCGGTGTTAATTTAGTAATACTATATTTCATTATTGTAGTTTGTTATTTGTGACCTGAGTATTTTCCATTTGAGCCATTTGGTATCTTTGGATTGTTTTTATACTTCGATTTTATAACTATACAGTGAGAAGTAGTACAAAACTTTATCTTTTAAAAAAAAAAGGATATATATTCATACAGTACTTACTTAATTAATACCTCATAGAAAACTCCTATCGGGGTTCTCATGATTATTGTTATTAATTATAAACGAAAGATGATACGGTTCAACCTAACCTACCTTATATTAAACTTGGAGAACAGATGCTTACGATAGAATATGGGGATATGGCTATGGTTACGTTCCCAATGAGGAAATAAGAAAACGAATGATATAGCTACTCATTACTACAAAAGTGAAGCTGTGACACCAAGGCTGACTCAACCACATGTTACGAAAGCTTCAAGAAAGTCTTAGTCTGTCCTGGATATTCACCAAGCCAACCAGATACCCATGTCTTGGAAAGATCCAAACTGAAAAAAAAGAATGTGTTTGATGCAACTGCGCGATGCTGGCATAATCTGGGAGATGCAAGAGTACTGGCTGACGATGGAGACTCTTAGAACCAATATGAAAAGGGAAAAAGTCCGCAATTGACTGACAAAAAACTATCATGATAATTTTTTTCACAGTGAAAATCCATGTGCTCTACATTTGTAGTGAAAATATTATAGTATAAAAAATACAATTAAAGTTACAAGAATAAACTGAGTTGATGTAAGCTGATCTAGCTAATGTACTCTCCATCCACCTGACCTATCTTTACGCCTGGTCTTGATCAGGGGTATCCCGGAGCTCTCATATTTTTTTTTTTCTACCTTTTACCTAACTGAAACTAAATGGAACCCGCTATTGGTGCTTTCAGTTTCCTGGCTATTTTATCTAGCTTGGGTACCGAGAAGTTTATTAGATAATAAGATAAATAATATTCTGAGGGATCAGGTAAGTTATTTTATAATCCTGCTATACATGTTTCAATGCTGAAGACTTTTTGAGGGGAAAGCAATTAAGAAGAACCCCTCTTCCAAATATTGTTCTCCTTTTATGGGGGATCAATAAGCAAAAGATATCTATGATATCGAGAAGCAATCTACTTTTTTGGACGGGGGTGTCTTAGGAGTAAATATAAATTACCCAAGGCTTAAGTTGCCACTCACTCAAATGTGCTGAAGTTTGAGAAAATATAACGAGGAAAAAAAGGTAATTGAAGAAAATGGAGACTTATTTGTTCAAGCAATTTATGTGAAGAGATCACACTCGCTGCATGACGCCGCAATTTTTTGAAAGCAATGAAAAGCCTTTATGGCAATCAAGTCGGATGAACCAATGGGTCCAAAAACTGATTGGACCGACTTGAGTAACTCTTCGTACATATTCTTGGACATTCCCACATAATATCATTAGGATCCTGTTCTGGACAGCCACAAGAACATGTTGGCTGCTTGACAAGGCCACACAAAAAGCATGTGTGCCTAGCATCCGGGGAATGCGGGTTCGATATCCACATCTGCCAGATTTTAAAAAATCTAAAAATGCAAGACTAGATTTACATTGGGCTGAGTAATTGTTAACAAGGAAATTTTCGTAAAAAATAATCATGTTTCCGTAGCATCCTGTTCTGGATAGCCACAAAAACACGTCGACTGCTTAAGAAGGCCAAACTGAGACAGCTTGACGAAAAGAACCGACGTAGCCTGTAATACATTGACAACTGAAGTGGTCTGGAGTCAGCTTGGTTATCTCCATGCCCCTTTACATAAATTTCTACATTATGAGATCTTAATAAATTCTATATTAGGAATGAACATGTTAGAATTAATTATTTTTATCAGCGTTATAAAGTCTAAAAATGAATTTTCTGGGCATTGTGTGTAATGTATCAATTCAGTGCAACAAACATAGAAAAAAATCAATTGATATTATACCAGCAATTTACACTGTCATAATGCCTGATCGCTTAAGGCGAGACTGATATTATCACAATGAAAGTACGGTAAATGTATACAGATGGAGAAATAATTTCTTATAATAGCTTGTTCATGTTTCAAAGATTTGACTCATAAATACCTTAGAATGTCACTAATAAAAAAGCATATCTACTGAATAATGTTTATTTCATCGATTATGTTTTAATGTCTTATATACCGAAGAGATTGATTTTGATTGGCTTTACATACAAATAATATTTAATACGATTACAGTCAATAAGTGTCTGTTATATAATAATACAAATATCAAAATAATATTCATATTGATCTTTTCAATAAATTCATACTTATCACGATGTCACTATAAATACTCTGAGGCTAGTAACCTAGTATAGTAAGCACCATTAGCACGTTATTATTTTTTTTTTCATGAAAATGCCAAAAATGACGCCACCAGTCAAGACATTTCCGAAAAGGTAATAAATTAGTTCAGTAATGACTTTTTTATGACTACATTGTTCATGGCTTAAATTTAATAATCGTATGCACATTTTAAAGTTATATCATCACCCTAAAGAATCATTTTTACTTGGATGGGCATGGGATTATTTAGGCTATTTTTATCGATTCGTTGTAACAGTTTAGTTTTTTTAAATTTCCCATTTTCCGCAAATAAAACACTTCCGGCCAAAGTAAAAAGATTACATAGACACAACCTTGAAGTGCATGAAGACTAAGACTGGTATTTTATTTACTTCATGTAATATTAATTTAATAAGTTATTTAAGATAAACCAGGAAAACTCATTAAGTGGCAGCCCCTTTTCCTGGCTGCAAAACTAACAAGCTTTTCTTAAAATTTAAATGCTAAATTTAGACACTAATTCGCTCATTTTAATCCTACTTCCTTTTAACAGAAAGTTTATTAAGTTGTATACATTACGATTATCGAATCAAAGATATTTGAAACAAATGAGGGTTACGTCATTCTCCCTTTCCACAGTCGTTATAATATTTGTCAGACAATTCAAAACGCAATAAAGTAGTGAATATACACATTCAAGTAGTTGAATTTTCTAATCATTCTCATTATAAAACTTCCATATGTGAATTATATCACATATGGAAGTTTACCAGTTTTAAATAATTTAGAATTCTCATTATATTTTAAAATGAGATGTATTTAAAATAAAAAGAAAATGAAGCATTGTACGCTAAAAAATCAAACTCAATGGATATTTTATTCCATAAAAAATAATTACTTCATGATCGAATAATAGCTACGCTAAAAGAAATTTAGAGTAGTTTTTTATGGGCAATTGCAATTAATGCGTAACTATAGCATACTAAAACAGAAAGAATACCAAATCAGAAAGTAACATATTTGAAAGCACCAGACAGCTGATTGCATGTTTTACTTTTTACATAAATCATGTAATGGGTAAAAAAAATAATTTATGAAAAAGTCCGAAATTATCAAAAGTATGTCACTTTTTTTCTAATTCTCAATGAAAATTTGTGTGACATTACACCGAAGCTAAAAAACATGACAGATGCTTACAAACATCTAAAATTAATCGAAGTTACAACACATTGTTTCATTGTTCTGATACTAAGCAATAATGGTTTCACTTTCAGATTAATAAATTATTTATTTACTCAAATTTGTAGTGCTAAGTATTCAGCGTAATATTGTTTAGTGTCGGTCATGGTGAAATATAGATATTTAATTTATTTGTTGTATGAAATGTTTTTGTCAATTCAAGAACAAAGGACAAATATATTTTAATACTTGTCTGTTTTATGTTTCGATTATTTTATTTTATTAGGCAGTGTTAGTTTAATGTTTTATTAAAATTTAGGTTGAAGCAAGGCGTATATGATCCTGGCCATAGGCGCCTTGTTGCAATTTCCTCCTATTTCTAATATTTAAAATAATAATAAAATTTAGAAAATCTTATATTTTGGCTTAATTAACTATGATTAATGTTATAAAAATATTCAAATAGCATAGCATTATACTTGATTGTATTCTGGATTGTTCTCATAAAAAGCAGTTATGTCAAAATTACTGGAGAAAATATCGATCTTATTTTATCAACAGGAGAAAGTCTTGTCAATGAAACCCTTGATACGTTGAAAAAAGATGCATCAAATTATTGGGTTAAGTATACAATTTGATTTCTATTATTTTAGATCCCATTGTCTTATACACCTATATTTATAAAAGGCAAAGTTTTGTTGACTGGCCATAGGTGCTTTAATTGCTAGTTGCGCTACTGAGGTTGAGTACTTTTCATTTAACTAATGTTTTATAAAAAGATTGTGACCGAGAATTCTCGAGAAAATTTGGATATTTTTTATTTTGTTTTCTCGAGAAATTTTTTAAGAGAATCTCGAATTTTTTTTTTAATTATTTATTATACTGGAAATAAAGCATTGTTAATTAGATTAGCTAAAGGAACACTATGAAACAGTATCAAGCACAGTATATCTAACGCCGACACAGAATACAATACTATAAAAGCTTTTAATCTTTTTATGTTCATATGCATGACTTTTAAAATGTCGTATAATTTTTTGACGTATTGTTTTTCATGTGTATTATTTGTGAACTGTTTAAAACATAACAAATTTTTGGCTCGTATTATTTCAGTATTTAATTTAAAATGGATGTGTAATATTTCTAATAATTTTTGAAAATTCTCGAGAATTCACAAAAAATAGTCTTATACCAATAATTATATAGCCCATTAGATAAAAAACAAGTAAACATAAACAAAAACAGCTTGTTGTAAAAAATAATCCTGAAGTAAGGTTAGGTTATTTGATTTTAACAGTTTTTTTTTCATTTTCACGAGGCTTAGTTAAATTAAGGTAAGGCTAACGTTCACGGGTCCTTATCTAAGAAATTATTATGCTAAAACTATTAATTGCTGTCTATTAAATTATTGAATTTTAAACACCGTATTTTAAAGTTTTAAAAAAAATATCACACGTATTTATGTATCAACAATGATTTCATCGATAAGCACGATTATTTTTATTTATTCAGTTAATTTCCAGTTTTGACATTTAAACTAGAAACAGACATATATTTTTGTCCAATTTTAGATAAAATAATAATTATGCCTTTAATAAATTTTACCAAACAATAAAAATCAGCAATAAAATATATCACAATTCGTTTTATATTATTAATGTGAATGTGAACATATGTCTCAAGTAAATTTAATAAGATATCCTATTGTGTAAAAAGCTTTATTAGAATTGTCTTTTTTGATATATTTATCTCTATTGAAATATTACGATTCGCAATGTATTTTACTATCAATAACTCTTAAATCGAATTCGAGAAAAATTAAATTTGTGCTGTTTATTATAATATTATAATATTTTGTGCCTGTTGTGTCAGTTTCCAGAATTGAAAAAAAAAATAGACATGTGATGTTTAGAAATAAGCTCAGACTTAAGACCATTAATTTAATGAAATATAAATGTAGAACGTTTGTAGAATCTCAGCACTCAGTTAATTATTTTTTTTTTCAACTGTTAAAACTAACTTGCTCCATATAAATAATGTATCTATAGTCTATTGCTATAAGTGCCGATCTCAGATACAGCAATATTGTTTAGTTTAAGCTATTGTTTGTTTTTAATCAACAATATACATCATGAATTATTGTAATCCATATCATAAAGACAAGCTTAAGCTTAAATTGGACTCAAGAATAAGGAGCGAGCTTTACTCGCCAGAAATAGGAAAGGGGTAAATCCTGTAGGGACTGAAAATGAAAAGAAGAGCTTCTAACCGACCTCTCCGATACATTCCGAACGATTTCCACAGCGAAATCGAATTTTTGTTTGTCGATCCTCTATAAGAGGAGGCCAATATTCGGAAGAGGGGTTTTTCTTTATTGCTTTCCCCTCGAAAAGCCTTCAGTATTGAAATAGTCATAGCAGGATTATTAGATAGCTTACATGAGGGAATGAGAAATATCTAAACTTTTCAGTACCCAGCCTAGATAAAATATCAAGGAAACTGAGAGCACTGGCAATGGGCCCCATGTAGTTTCAGTTAGAAAAGAGGTAGCGAAATAGTTCGGCAGCGCGACAGTATGGTGTCATCACAATTTGCTCACTTGGTCACTCGCCTATTTTCTATCTCTGATGCTGAAACTCTGCTGTCTTTTTTCTTCCGCCGTCGCATCTATCGTAGATCTGGCCTAAGACGGATAATTATGCAGTTATCATAGCATTAAATTAAAATAAGGTACACTTAATATTTTAAAGTACTTTCTGGTACTAATAAAAATGGCCAATATCCGACATAAGCACTTACAGTAGTCGGCCACATATAATATATAAATGCTTCATTAATTCACTGCAATAATTACAATTTAAATAAATAAAAAAACAACAATTATTCAATACAATAAGTGTATTATTTTATTGGTGTAATATTGCTTTGGCATTGAATGTGAGTACAATTATTTTTAATCATAGGGTGTATTTTACAATTTAATTAAATAATTACACGGTTCCACTAATTATTCTTAAATGTACATATATAGATAAATATATCAATTTTAAAGAAAGCTAAAACCTTGTCATAGTTAAAAAAATTTAATGTTGAAACTTGTGCCTTGTAGAATATTTATTCGAAGGTGTAATACTGGCATTAGGGCAATAATACCTTGTTATATATATGACCTTATATATGTAACTAATCATCCATATTGTTAAGAATTAATTGCTCTTGCTGATTTAAAAGCCAATAAAGCTCGCTTTGTATTAGTTTCGTTTCCGATCTATCTATAGCACTAGTGATTTTTTTAAGCATATCCGGTCTAGGTGCAAACTATGCGGATCTTCTAAACGTAAAAACTTGAATAGATCGTCTTTTTCTTGCACTTCTTAAATGGAGCATATTAAGAATATTATTTATATATCCGTATCAGTTATGTGGCCGTATATCGTAGAGTAACAAACGTAAAGCGCTTTTCAAAGTTGTAATAAGAGAAGCTTCTCAAGACCTTTGTTGGTGTGCATTAGTGTGTAGGTGATTTATATTCTAATTAACTAAGCCCTGGCAATATCAAGCCTTATTGAGAAAAGACCTAACTGCATGTTGTGAGATTTTGCATTTTATTTAAAGTTAAAAAATTATCTTTAGAAACCTAGTCGTAATGGCCAACCGGTCCAATAAATAGTCGAATTGACTAGAAAAGCTTTTCCCTTTAAATCGATATTAGAAGACACTCCCAAAGAATGTGATTGCCAACCTACAATGCACCATATAAACAAGTAAGAGATTCTATAAGACCAAGTCGGTTGAGCATGAGATTTTTTTAATTCAGATGTCACATTTGTTCACCATAAAATTATGGAGAATTCGTCAGTAATATTGATAAAAAATCAATGTCAAGATTTTGCCGCACTTGGTGTCATTTACGATAAAATTGCCCCGCGTCAGAAGTGTTAAAAACTCGGGTACTATAAACGCGGTCACTCTTGATCGAAAGTAATTATCAAATTGTGATAAATTTAATCGAGTCACAAAAAAACGGCGTGTGAAAGTAAATCAGTATTTCATTTATTACCCCGCAACTATCCGGACACGAGCTGAACTAAGTCATGCGATAATCACTAACCGTTACTTGATTCTCCATTAATAAATCATATCACCACATGAGTGCACTTCGTTGAACGGACTTTGTAATAAGGTGAAATTTTACTAAGTAACCAAACAATCGTGCGGGTGTAAACGGAAGTTGCAAGTTTTTTATCGATTTCATTATATTCAAAAACAAATATTCACGATTTCTTATTATATAATGTTTCAGTAGTGTCAAAATTATGTGAATAAATTACTAGTAACTATGGTCTAATGCTAGAATTGTCTATGTCAGATATGAGGATTTCGACTGGTATCAGGAATCACTATGTTTCTTCTTTTAACCCTTTCTTAGTAATTCTAAATTATTCAAACTGGTAAACTTACATATGTGAGATCACTGGTTTTGCCTTTTGGCATCTTCAGGCTACATTATATCTGGGCAGTGAGCAAATATATAACATACTAACAATAAATTCTATTGTAACTTAAATATCATTAGGGAAAGTTCAGACAATCTCGCTGTACTAGCGACATTTAAATAATTAATATTTTTGACTGACGGTTCTTGATGGAAATTGATTTTAAATTCTTAATTATTTAAATTACATTTATTGTTAAATAATTTAGAATTTAAATTCAATTTCCATCAAGTACCACCAGTCAAAAATATTAATTCTTTCTTAGTAAGCTAATTTTATTATTTTCTAATCCTTATTTCCAGAGGCATTATTTTATTTATTAATAATATACTATTATTTATTTTACTATAAATACTAGATAGATCTATCAATGATATCTGGAGGTTATTACAAACATATCATATATTTTTAGGCTAGAAAGATAAACGTAAACATTACGAAAAAATGTTGACTTCAGCATTGAAAAATTCCATTATCCTCTTACTATAATTAATATGATAATAATATGATAATAAGATAATAAGAATAAGAAACGAAAGATTATTCATATAACTTTTCACGAAGATACATAAAATGTCACACATATCAGTCCTATGCGTTCAAATTTGCTCTCAAGTGGTCCTTCCATTCCGAAAAGGTAGCGGCTACATGTGGTAATGTTATACACATTCACATCAATTTGGAATAATTTTTCAGTTTATTTTGTTACTTTTTTGGAAATACAAAAGCATTGTTTAGAAATCGGCATATCCAATTTGATTGATGGATCAATAGCGGTGAAAATTAACTCACAAATGAAGGGTTTAAAACAAAATATCTATGGTATTTAATGTATTATAATATCTTTAATGCCAAAATATTCATCAATGCAATCTGCTACCATCCCAAACATCAAACCCATTTATTATATTAAATTAACTAAACACACACTCATATATCCGTGCATTCACAGAAACAATGCTTTACGTAAAAAATACTTCATTATTTATTATCTCATTAGGTATACAAATCCACTTTATCCAATTTACGGACAACGTACTATTTATCAAAATAAATATCGACTATGCGGTTTTTCTAAGTGGAATAAAATTATATTGTATCAATAAATTCATTCAAAACACAATTATAATATTAAAACATTAGCTTATTTTTATTTGGAACATTACTCATTTAAAATTAATCAAAATTTAAAGATATCATAAACTTTTATAATATAAATATTGGCTTTAAGAAGTGAATATCAAAATTAGATAAATATAAGTTTTTACGTAAATAATGGGAACACAAAGAACAATGAAGTTCAACATTTTGCTTTATTTAAATATTATATAACTTAAACTAATGCACGTTTTACAATATTTCAATTTTAAATACCGACATATATAAATTAGAATAATTACATCATATTTTTTATACTAATTTTTTTCCGGCATATTGTTACAATATATTACAAATCTATATAGTTTTTTTTGGAAGTTTTTAAGCTGTCAGTTGTATCTCATTTAAATGTCTTTATTTACAATAAATAATTACTGTGAAATATTAAAAAAGTATGGAATAAATATTAATTATGTTTATTGTGTTAGCTGACAGCTAAGTTTAATAATTTATCAAAAATTATAAATACAGCCCTCCGCCATTAATAATTATCTTCGGTGTCTGGTCAAAAAACTGCATTCTCAACATAACAATTTAAATTTTGTTTATTATTTATTGATATTATGGAAAAAATACGATAAAAAGTTTTCGTATACATACAATTGTAATTACATTGGTTATTTATCAGGCCTCTAGAGCCGACTCGCAAGTTCATGGGATTTTAGTCTAAAGGGGGCTACGCACGTTCAAGTTTGCATGCACAATCATTTGTGTGTGACCATTATTTTTTTACTGAAATTTCTACTAATTTGAGGTAATCTTACCTGTAATTGATATAAACTATAAGATCAGTCATCTACCGATATAAAATAAAATAAAAATTATAGCATTTATTGAAATGAGATGTTTAAATTATTATTATTATTGCTTAATATTAGCATAGATTTCATATTAAGTGTTTTAAAAAACATCACATTCAAATTTTGTGAAAAAGTTATCGGTCAAATTAATTAAGCTAAGGAGCCCGGTAGCGTAGTTCGTAGTAATCCGGGGAATGCGGGCTCGATTCCCCATCTGTCGGATTTTAAAAATCCGAAAATGCAGGACTGGATGCCCACTGGGTTGAGTAATTGTCTGACAAACAATTCTCGTGAAAAATAATCTGTCAAGACGTCTTCACATTGAGGAGATCCATATATTTCTCTTTCGGAGTGGATATCTTCATACTATGTAGATCCATATGCTCCACGTTGGGAAAAAAAACCTTATTTTTTTAACAGCTTTTATTTCACTTCACTTGTGCCTGCGGATGGACGATTTTATTGCTATCTCTATCTAACCAACGCTTTTTTGTTAAATATTAAAATGTACATTATTTGTTATTTTGTGGTTTGTTCTGAAACTCCCTCCTGTCAATACAATATTATCTAAATTCGGTAAGTGTTGTATTAGTTTAAAAAAAATGATATGGTATCGATTAAGTTCCTGCAATCGATTTATAATCTGATGAAACAGTAAGTGTATTACTTTTATCGTTTTTGTTACAAAAGCATTGTTTGGATATTTGATCGTTTTAAAACCGGCACAAAAACTTACCGAAAATAGATTGTACACTTGACCAGCAATTTTGATTGTAATTTTACAAGCATAACGCAAATTAATATTATACCACTCGCTTATTACAGTCATTACAATAAACAGTAAAAAATTGATTCTATTTAATTTGGTATTAGGTATATTAAAAATAAATAGTCCAACTAGAAAGTAAATTATTATTTATAAAAAATAAAATAACGGCGTATAGTATGTAATATTAAAAACAGATATTTTGTATGATAATTGCAGGTTATACTTTAATCCATCCAGTGGAGGTAAATTCGTGCGTATTCGTACCGAAGGCTGCACGTTCAAATCCCACGTGAACTTGTATTTAAAATGAAGGACTGAATGCATTGTTCAATGAGTTAATTCTCGTGAAAAATGCTTTCAAGATTAATCTTGCAGAGAGTTCATAATGTGGAGATCCATTATATCGTCGTATTACTGGCAAAAGGCGTTAAAGTGAAAAAGTGGTTTTTGAGATAATCGAGTCTTAATGTTTGAGTCTCTACATAAATACAATCAAAATACAAAAGTAAATACATCTTACGACAATTTCTTAAGGTATAATGTATTATGTATAAAACTCGATTATCTCAATACTCACTTCTTTTACTTTAACATCTTTTGCCAGTAACACGACGATGTATATACTCTATTTATGGAATGAAAACCACCATACTATATGAATCTTTATCTATAAAAATATTTCTGTAAATTCTTCTTTCTTATTTCATCATATATGCTAGCCCCTTTAACGTAGTTGGAGAGTCCACACTAATGGATCTCCCCGGGTAACTAGTATTATATACTACACCCCGCTCGTACCCAAGATTATCTCGGCAGTGAAAATTCTTAAAATAATCTCCCTAATGGTTCTCCGGTTGGCGCAGTTGGCAGCGTGCGCGCCTTACAATCTAGGAATGCAGGTTCAATTTCACATCTGTCGAATACCAAAAATCTAAATTTTAAAGACTGGATGCCCATAGAGTTGTCTGAAAAACGATTCTCGTGAAAAATAATCTGTCAAGACGTCTTCACGTTGCGAAGATCTATATACTCTACTTTTGGAGTGGACATCTTCATGCTATAAAAATCCATATGCTCCACTTTAAGAGTGAGCATAATAAAAAAAAACTATCGAATTGCCTATACATATTATGCGATCGTTGAAATTCAATCTTATGATTGATAAAATTGTTTTTGTGCTCATTTTCTTTATCTCACTATTTTCTTTTCCATCTTTATTTTCCAAGAGTACAACATCATCTGGTATTTCACTTTCAATCATGATGTGATACCCTGGGTTACATTCATCTTTTTCTAATCACTGTAAAACATTTTCTACAGCCAATTTTTCTCCAGCATCACATGACACATATTAGGAACTTGCAATCTTTATCTGAATCTTTCCATCTTTATTTCCCAAGATTACAACATCATCTGGTATTTCACTTTCATTCATGATGTCATACCCTGGGTTACCTTCATCTTATTCTAATCACTGTAAAACATTTTCTACAGCCAATTTTTCTCCAGCATTACATAACAGACATTAGGAACATGAAATCTTTATCTGAATATTGGTCATCAAACAAATTCTCTCAACCATTTTCCGTTAATTGAACTTTAACTTCTTTACCGATATTTTGTTGATTATATTCGAAGTCTGTTAGATCGCGAATATACTGTATGGGCAAAATACAGAATTTAAGACGAAGCTCGTTGCAATTATGTATAAGTGTTGGCAAAATATTTCTGCTGAACTAATTTAAATGAAAATTATACCTGCTATGAAATTCCGATCTCGACTTGCCATCAATCATACAATACATGCAACCGTGGAACACCTGAGGAAAATAATTAATCGAACAACGTTTGCATTTAGATTAATATGACGTTATGCGCTTGAAGTTGGACCCTCGAATATGGTTAGTCAATTATATCAAAAGGTCAATCTCAAAGGATACAAACAAGTGCATAGATTAAAAAAATGCATCGTTTAAGACAATTTATTATATTTCAACTGTAAAGTCGTGTAACAATTAAAATAGAGAAAATTAAACTGGTATCCTGATTACAAGTTCGTGAGTTCAACATTTTGTAAATTAATTAATAACTATAACTATAGATAATAGTATTATTGTCCAAGTTGGAAATTATAAAAGTTGTAATAGTGGAGGTCACGAATTTAAATCCAATAGTTGAATAAGATTATTTCAAATGTCTACGTAGCGGGATTGGATGTTCATTAAGCTGAGTGATTGTCAGATAATTAACTAATCAGTATGTATATAGACTGTGGAAAGGAAAAAGGACGTAACATACATATAATAAATTGTACAGGAGGCACAAAACATTTTTTTAATGATTTTGAGCCAAAGTTAAACCATTCCATTAACACAAATTTGAAGTACATGAAGAGTAAGACAGGTGTTTTATTTACAAAATATAATATTAATTTATTTTTATTCAGTATAATTTAATAAAATCGATAAGTTGACAGCCTTTTTCCTGATCGCATATTTCACAAGTTATCCTTTTTTAAAACTCGAAAGCTAAATTTGGATACTATTTGGGCATTTTCAGCTTATATCCTTTTGATAGATCGCTATTAAGTTATATACGTTCTGATTATTGAATAAAAATAATTTTGAAAAATTGAGGGTTACGTCTCTTTTCATTTCCACACGTGATTATATAAATTAGTCTTCATTCATTTTGAGTAGATATGGCTTAAAAATAAACTGGCCATTTTTCTGTTATTAAAACATGTAGGAAAAATGTTTTATTTAAGCGAAGATGTAACTTTATTTGCATAATACTTTTAAAACCGTGAGCGAAGTCATAAATTTACTAATTTATGACCTTTTTCAGAAGTGTCCATACGGCGGCGCGTGGCTATCGTTTATTTTGTACGGCATTTTTTATAAAAAAAAAATGTATAAAATTGCTAATACATAATGTCGTCTGTACTAGGCTACTAGCCCAAGTGCGAACAAGGCATTACCATCCTATAAAAACAGTCAGTACATATTTATACTGCCTATGATTCTCGTTTAATATATCTTGATACAATTTATAAGACATTCGATTAGGAATTTTCATAGGGAAATTGTTAATGTTCTGAATAATAGCACCATTAGAGTGTAATACAAATCGAAGTTATTTACGATTTGGTTCTTATCAATTAAGTATAATATGTTAGTTAGCACCTTGAAATTGTTGCAGTTTACGACCACTCATATCGATAATCACCTATAATTACAGTTCATATTCGAACCAAAAAACAATCAAATATGCGAATATGGTAAGTCATTATATGGAGTATTTTTTGTTTTAATCATTCATTGAAATAAATAATTACTTACTATTGGTGATTGCAGAGTCATGTTAATACTATGAACATTATAAGGCTTTACTTGTAGTACTTTAACATTTACGTATATACAGCTTTAGCAATTACATATTATATACAACAGGATATTAAAAAAAAGTTTTACGAATAGCTGTATCGACCTTTTACTATAAATTTTCAATTGTTTTGATAAATAGCAATAACAATTCGATTTCGAATGAATGAATTTAAAATTGGTTTAAAAAATATAAAAAAAACTATATTTAACTGTGTAATAATGCCAAGTTGTTATACAAAATGAAATGATATTGTTCACAATTATTTATTTTTTATTTTACATGTTGAGAACATTACAGATTATATGTTTAAGGCATTTGAATATGATATTAGGGCGATGACGTAAAAGTTTAAATTAGGTGTATTTGAAAATACTCAGTAAAGGTTAGCGTGCGTGCCTAGTGTTCCGGGAAATGCGGGTTCGTTTACAACATTTGTCAGATTTTTAATAATCCAAAAATACAAGCCTGGATGTCCATTAAATTGAGTAATTGTCTGACCAACAATTCTCGTGAAAAAATAGTCTGTCAAGACGTCTTCACAGTGTGGAGATACATATACTTCACTTTCGGAGTGGATATCTTCACACCATGTAGATTAATATGCTCTAGTTTAGGAGGGAACATTGAATAAGAAAAATGTCTGAAGAAAACAACATCTAGAAAATAATATTCATTGTGAAAGTATCGGGAAATAAAAGAACAATAAAAAAATATTTAAAAGTAGATAAAAGAAAAAAGATCTTTTAAGAAATATAACGGATCGTAATCTAAGCATTGCTAAAACAGTATCCATATATACTCATTCTCACTCAAGTGAAATACATCAATAGCTGAGACGATTTGTGATATGATAATTGCCGGATTATTACGAGGTGAATGAAAACAAAGCCTTTTTGCTTAGAAAAGTAGAGCATTCGGATGTTTACATAATCTAATATGTGATACATCGTAAGCAGATCGTTGTTTGCGACTCGCTCAATCCATTAGGTATCAATCTGCGTCTTTCTATTATTTCAAATCTTA
>JAGVSQ010002360.1:13822-25022 GCA_022683975.1 Rhyacophila evoluta | reverse complement strand
GAAAGTCAGGGAGAGGAAGTTAAATGCACTTCGTTTATTAAACCCTGCAAATGTTATATTATAGAATTTAAATTTTCAGTGTTTACGTGCATATTCTGCATATCCGTATATAATAAAATATTTTAACATCGAAAATAAAACTGTTTTCACTTCAAGATAATAAAATAAGTTGTATGAATCTATCGATGAAACATTTATCGTGACAGATTATTTTTCATAATAATCGGTTGAGGTAGATTACTCAAAATATTGATTTTTTATCGCTAAAAGATTTCAACCAACAACCTCCGGTTTTAACTGATTTCTAAGTATGCGCTCTTATCAACCCGGCTACCAAAATGGCATTCATAGAATTTTACCAACCATCATCAATAATCATAATTAATTAATAAACTCGTGATTTTACATTTGAAATTATTTAAAATTGTCTAATATGCGAATTTATTTGTGAAGATTTACACAGTGTAACTTCTAATCGATATGCTCAACATTCAGAACGGACATAAATATGTTTTTTTTTATGTTAATAACCATTAAATTAAAACAAGTATTAATAGAAGAGCATGATTAATTATTACACGACAAATAACAGTTTTTCAGAGAATTGACTAAATATCAAAAGTATTGTATTCCGATATACCCGAGTACGATATCGTTCTCGTAGTGAATCGTTATCATATGAACAAAATGTCAAACCACGGTCTGATTAGATTCCAATTTACTGTGGGCCACATGCATATATCATTCTTATGTCACACGCGTGACTTTTTACAACATACTACAAAATGTTTGTAATAATGTGCCCGTTGTTTAATTGTTAACACATAGGCTGACATTTAAATTTCGCTGTATGCAAATGTAAAAAGGAATAACGGACTTTGTAAACTATAATTTTATGGAATGCAATGTCCAGTCACAGATGATACATACCGTCGTCAGCTGCAGATATCAGAATCTTAGCCGTTAAATTCGCCGTAATTTTGAATGTTCTTATAAGCGTCGTTTTAAGTGCCTCTAAAGCTATTGTATGCGTTTATGCGCCTCTATAAATATACAGCACCAGTGCTCTAACAATAATGATAGATTTATGATAATCTCAAAAGACAATACATTAGTTTTGTAACGATCGCATTATTATTACACGCATTATGAAATAATCGAATTTAATCGCTTTTGTTTCGCATACTTGCATGTGAAAATACTTAAGATACATTATTTTTACCCTTTCAACGACATTGGCATCCAAATATTTTGTAACAAAACAAATTGATTAATATTTTTGACTGATGGTGCTTGATGGAAATTAATTTTAAATTCTAAATTATTTAAAACTGGTAAACTTCCAAATGTGATTTTTTCTTTTGCTTCTAAATTTTTATGATATTTTCACATATGGAAGCTTACCAGTTTTAAATAATTTAGAATTTAAAACAAATTGAATTTTTCGTGCGTCTGTCATCTTTAACATCTAGCGTTTTAAACAACAAGTTTTGCGAACAAGAATAAGTCAAATCTCAAAATGCGCTTTATAAAATAACACAACGTCTCCTTCATCAATGAAACATACTCAATTGTAAAAATATCAAGTAAAACCCTTTGAATTATAGCTCTTTTGTCAGTCATATAAATCTCTATTGTATAATATTTATTTATATTATATTATACTTACTTCAGCATTGCTACGCAACATTTTTTTTTATTTCGAATACATATTTAGTGCGATATTTACGCTTTCTCATCATTGTTGATGGATGAGTGCTAAAACGCATTCCATAAAAACATTAATCCTTATTGAAAACAAATAATCAAGGTCAAGTTCGCTGCGCCGAAGACCATTTCGAAACAAAGTATCCCGCAGTGATAGGGTTGACATCCAAATTATTACAATTGTATTATCTCGCATATAGCACTGAGAAAATGACATGGAGTATTTTTTTCTATTGAATGAGAAATTAAAAACATATAGTTGTTTTCTATTTTGAATTTATTATTACCCGACCAAATCAAACTATGTGTGAGACATTGCGTATTATTTGCACTTAAAATAAGTACTTTACGCAAAAATGTATGCATAACTGTATTTAATTGATATTAAATATAATTAATATCTTTTTCCTATTTTTCCAATATATTGTATATTACATTTAATTTTAATTACTGATTTATTTGTGTTTTTACGAGGCATTCGGTTGCGAAGATACGTCAAAATAAAATGTTTATTTAAAATTTTCATCTGAAACACACTTATGTCAAAAGCTATTTCGGGTTTCTTACTCATTTTAAAGAGAAAAAATAGACAAACATAACACGTGTCGCTATTTATCTATCTTACGAGAGTTGTAAAAAAACTTTCTCTAGAGTTTTCACTATTTCAACCGTATATTTCACAAAATTACATGCAACTTGCATCGTTTTATAAATAATTATAGTGTGTTTTTTCTCATTTATCATATGTCTCGCATTTATTATTTCTGAACGTGTTTTTTTTAATATTTTGATTACTCTTAGATTGTTATAGTATGAATTTATTATTTATGTTATTTTATTAATGTTATAAAATTTTATAAAGTCATAAAGATCAGTTGGTGCTTCAGCGACATGTGTGTCTGTTTTTAAATCATGTCATGGATTCAAAATCCGAAATTACTATACAATTTGGAATCGCATATGGAAGTTTACCAGTTTTAAATAATTTAGAATTTATACAATGTACATACTTCCCAGGATGATTAAAAAATCAGACAACACAGGTCATGCGAATAACTAACCACCAATCTATTATGCATACTGTATATTTTCATATAATATATATTAGAGGAAAAGTGATGGTACAACCTGAAAAATTTAAGAAATGCAAAAGTACACATCTGTACAGATGGACCAATATGAAAATAAAAAATAAGCACTGACGTTCTGTTTGTCTTACTGGTAAGATGCAGGACTGGATGTCAAATGTGTCAAGACATGACTTCGCGTTGTGTAGATCCATTACACTCCATTTCTGGAGTGGGCAGATTGCATACCGCACAAGGGCGCATGGTTATGATGGGCGCCTTTTATGTAAAAAATTAAATAAACTCTCCCGTATTTTCTACTTGAAATAATAGTTGCATAATTAAGTTTAATATAAAAATATAAGATACTTATATAAACTGCTAGAAAGTTAAACATGTGAAAATTATATTTTAGTTTATATTTCAATACAGTTTTCGTTTTACTAATTTATTATTGGGTATATTTTTACAAAAACAAATCACAGCGCGGCACTGGATATCGTTAAAAAACAATTTCCGATCCAAATTTTTTGTAACATTTTATAAATATTAACACGTCTCGAGATGATTTTAAAGAATGTAAAATAATATATAATACATTTTCTCTCGTGGTTACTTTGTCATTTTTTCAATTTATATCATTATCAAGTTTATTCTCCGTAACATTAAATCATCAAATTCAATGTATACATTTTCCTTTATACTGTGTCAGTAGGCATGTGTGACAACACATAGCCAGCACTTGCTTGCAGCCTTGTGCTAAAAAATGCACCTACGAGTAAGGTGCTGCTGCATTGGTCCAATGCTGCTATTATTGTCGATCTTGGTTTTAGTGGGGCCGTCTTTTTTTTAGTTGATATCGATGCAAACCGTACGAGAGATCGATCAGCAATGTGCGTAGATAAAACTCAAAACTGCACATTACGTTTATGGAGGAGAATACCTGCGTCTGCGGTACAATGGGCAAGCAAAAGACGGCTGGTATGCAACGACGATTCGATCATTACTGCCTGGCAAACAATAATTCAACAATTATTTACAATCGATCCCATCGAGAACATCTCTGATACAAATATCGGATATTATTATAATAACATTTACATAATCTTAGACTTGTAATAAATACTTTCTCTATAAGAAAATTACTACTTATGAACTGACCGATAGAACAACAGATTATTACCGTTTTAACAATACAAAAAAAGCGACTTGACACAGGAATATATTTTTATATTATAAATAATCACTAAAGAAACCTAAAAATGATTTTTTTTGATATTCCAATACATTAAAAAAATCGATTGAATTTATTTAGAAGGCTTAAAAATAAATTATGTTTCAATGTTGCATGTATCCATAGCAGTTTGTCAATATAAATCGATTATAAATTAAGAGTTATCGAAAAATATTATGCAAAAATAAAGTGGTTAAGATGCTTAAAATATATATATTTTTAATTCATATCTCAACTACACACAAATAAATATGTGTGTACCATTGAAAAATCATGTAATTATTGATTAAAATTTTATCAAACCGCAAGAATACTCCGAAATAATAAGTTGCATGTCCAGTGCTATATTTATATGATTATCCGTTTATGCCTGAATCATCGAACCAAGTATTTATTGTATTATAAAATTCCACTGTTACAATCATAGGATTATCTTTAATATCATTAATACTCCTAAAACGACTCAATTTTTTTTCGAAGAAAACTACAGTTTTTACACATAATCGTTGCATAAATTTATTCGGTAAATCGAACAAATTTTTTTTATATTTTATGTAGTTGATTTTTTCCTACCACAAGATGGCTAGAATTATGTGTATATTTATGAATTGTACCATGTCTGCTCTGGAAATCGAGCCCATTAACTTACACAGTGTAAAGATATCCGCCCTAAAAATGAAGTATGTGGATCTCCACAGTGTGAAAACATATATTGACACTATAGTACGAGAATTAGTTACCAGGTAATATTCAGCGCAATGGACATCTAGTTCTGCATTTTTGAGTTTTTAAAAAACGGGAAAAAGTGGATATCGAACCCGCATTAATAGGCGCGCACGCTAATATGCTACGCTACCGGGGAGCTATTTTAAATATTAAAATATCTCTAAGATAAATCATATGACCTTTTACTGAATATGTATCTTTACAAGCTAGTTTTACATATACTGGTTGTAAACTAATCGCTCGAATCATACGGCACATATTTGATGATTATATAGGTACATAAGCGCAAAAGTTTTACACTATTACATAGTAATAGTATTAAAATTTGCATAAAGAGAAGATAATACTTTTAGATACTTTGTATAACGAGGTAAAAATTACACTACACAATTTCAAGGCACCCTTACCCTTACCAAGTGCGGTGTAATAAGCCTTAGGCACTTAAATCACGCACAAGAGACCACGCCCACTCTGCAATAAGATCACTTAATATTGTGTAGTGTAATAGCCCTTTAAGATAGTTTTCGCGCAACAAAATTAGGGAATAGACTCTATTGTATTTATTGACAGTGGATCTTGAAAAAACATTGTTTGGAGTTAAGTGTGGCTCAACACGCTCCTTGGCTACCGAGCAGAATAATGATCTTTAATTTATTGATAGTATACAATGTATCAATAATATGACTGATTGATTGAAGCAATATGAGATTGAGTTCGAAAAGTGTAACATGAGATCCCGTCTCGTCTGGTAAAGTTGTCAGTTGCCAATCGAGTACGAATGCCGATTGTCGCGAGCTTGATATCGTATTCCGACTGCGTTACGCGCTTGTCTTGCGTACTACGGTAGTACTCGTACGCAGAGCACTGCGCGTTAGGTCACTCAAATAAGGCGACCTTACTCAAACCGCCTGTATTAGGTTATGGATCGCGCGATCGCTTCTTCGTGGTTCACTTTGTATCAAGCTCCGCCGTGGACCATCCACGCTACCCGAGCAACATTCGAAGATACCGCGGAAAAGCACATCTACAAGAGGTACGAAAGCCCGGAAAACCACGCATCCAAACAATATTCATATAATAACACAACGGTTTCATGACAACTGCACACATGACAAGTGCTCACATGACATATGCGCACACAATGAAGTGCTCACACGCAGAAATTAATATTAAGACATTTTACACTTAATTTACGTAATTATAGTATAAAATGTCTCAATATTAATTTCTGTGTTAGTGTGAGCACTTCAATGTGTGCGCAGATGTCATGTGAGCACTTGTCATGTGTGCTGTTGTCTGGCTACCTAACACAACCGTTGGGATATTCCTGAATAAAAAATGCACCAACTTGGTATTTAAACTTAATCTGTCCATTTTTCGTCATAATAAAGAAAACAATTTCAATATTTATAAAACTGTTTGTAAATATAAAATTTTGAAATTAAATTATATGCTAGTTAATAAACACTTCACATCAAAATAAATAGTAAATGTGCTTAAATAGTAAGTTATACATAAAAAAGTGGAAAGGCCCTGGGTCAAAAAGAAGTGCCAGGGCTATACCCTGGCCGGCCCAAATCCAACTACATTATTAAGCATAGCTATACAATAGCTATATATACGAGCCTACAAGGGAAAGTGTGGGGAGAATATTGACAATCATCACCATCGTAACCGCACTGTTTTATATTCAACGACAATAAATTCTACACAAGCTTAGGAAGAAAACTTCAGATCTATCTCTCTCACTAAAATACTTTAAAAGTATACTGTGTATAACATATAAATATAAAAAGAGTAAAAGCATGAAAGTTAAACTGTAGACATGACATGCTCCATGAAGTTGATAGCTTAATAACAGATGGTAATGTCAGATGTGATTAGAAGTCCATATTATTTTGATTTCATATGTTACTCTACATAATTATGCAAAATGATCATTTGCCAAAATACTATTGTGTTACATATACGCTATATATCAAATTCCAAAATAAGTATGCTATTAATCCGTGATATGATTCGCATAAATACAATCCTATCTTTCTTGTCAATTTATAACAGTTTTTGTTAAAAATTACCAGATTGTTTAATGACATAAATTTGATTTTACTGACGTGCCAATCGATAAAAATAATCTGTTTTTAATCGCAAATAAAAGGGGCATTTTTTACTTTATCCTAAATCTTATCCAGTCGTATCGGGCAGAAATCTTTCTTACACAGGTATTTAGCTCACTGCAAATCATTGTATCGGATGCGGGTGTTCAGCGAGAACGTGTATCGATGCTGACTTCATTGTCAAACACGGGCTGTAAACGTACTATATCAGGATTCACCAAATACTACCAACAGCCGTGTGTAATTTATGTTTATACATTATATTTGCAAGGATTCCTACATCAAATTTCATTTAATCCCGGACTATCGTTCATATACATTACTTAAAACTTAGAAAAACTTAAAAAAATATGCATGTAAAACTTTTTATCAAATACTACTCTTCCATTATTGGCCTACTAAGTAAAAATACAGTGTATACATAGGGAATCACGTGCAATACACTGTTTTTTTACAATAAATAAATGAAAAATAACACGTCCTCTAATACATAAAATAGACCCTATAGTAAGTACGGATAAACTATTACTAACAATTTACATCGTTGGATTGTTAGCCATTAGGCCAAATATACACATTTTTCCAAAAATAAATATCTGCATAAAAAAAGTATTTAAAATAATTTAAATGTGTATCCCAACGCATGTGTTCGACGTTAATTTTATTTATATTCGAGGCTAATTCAACAAAACAATGTGCTTAAATCAGCTGTGTATTCGAAGGCCACATAGTTGATTTATATAATTACGTATAGGTTTAAGATTGATAACAACAATATGTTGATATCTTATCGATGATATTCTAGGATATAGATATTTCCATTGAATACAATTTCTTTTTATAAACAAGTCGCGATAGCAACACAATTGCCGATTTTTAAATCATCAATGAGCTACGATAATATCGATGAAACTCATTCAATTTCAATTTTAAACTGAAAAGAATTCAATAGCGCTTAATAATATACTGATAAATGATAGATTTATCAAATTACAAATTACGATAGCATACATGATAATAAAGATAACATAAATAAGGCGCCAATAATTGTTTTCAGAATGTCTCACCAAGATAATTGCAAAATATGCATGTACTTCATATGAATAAAAAATAATTTTGAAAATAGCAGGGAAAAATAACAATTGAATTACCATTATTAAATTACTCTGCAACTGATTTCAAACGAGTGTTTTGAATTGTCTCATAACCGGAATAGCTATTAAAAAAAAAAAACAAATTAAAACATAGAAATGTTATCAAACTCATTATAAGTATTAAACCGATATGAAATAGAGCTCTACTAAATAAATATCTTCCAATTTACTGTCAATTCGTCTAGAACAATAATAGCTGGCCATTTTACAATATTTTCTTCAAAATGTTTCCTAATTTTTTTATTTGTATATTATACGAAACCCTTTATTTTAATTACGGTAATTTTCTATTTTTATATATTACCCTTACATCCTTCACGTTTTCGCGTCTATTTTTGAATTTTACTCATTTTGTAACAATAATTTTTGTTATCCTGCTTGGTCTATCGTTGAAGTCTTTGGGGTGTTTTTAGTATACGCTACACAAAAAACATATACATAATATTTGGCACCGCACGGTTCAATTATACATAATCCGAAGATAAATAATCAACTATTTTGTTTGCGTTCTACGACCCATACCAAAATCTTATGTTATGCCTCCTAATGATTAATTTATTTTATCCTTATTTTGAATATCTAAAACGGCTTTTGTATAGTTCAGTAATAACAAATTGTACGATTTTTTTCAATTATATTATATTTTCAAACTGTATGAAGTTTATTCATAATACTGTATTTTGTTTTCTTCTTCGTGTGACATCCATCATAGAGCAGAGTATTATCAAATCTTCGCAAAAAATACAAATACACTACAAACGTAATTGTGCTCCGTTTTCACATAGCTGTTTTAAACCAACCCTTTGTTATATTGTAAATCTATCTGTAACTATATGGTAGTAGTCCGGTACAATGTCATTTGTTGAATGCGTCAATCCACAATAATATGGTTATAGCCATTCATCTCTTATATAATTAATTTCAAAAGGTACAACAAAACTATCATAGTAATCTTGCTAATTGTAATTACTCGATACATATGGCTCTAATTGTTTATTAAAATGTGGCAGTGAGGAGCACCAAAACCGCTCTTTTAAAGTATTCTATTTATCAATCGTTCATTTATTAAAACGAAATTAATTCAATATGACTTATCATAATCATTTGTATTATATTATAGGCAGCAAGTAAACATTAATGGGGTCTAAGTCGGTACTTCTCGATGCAGCCAGTTAGTGATTGTAAGAATGCAGTTTTCTAGATTAATGTATCTACGCCGAATCCGTTATGAAGACTCGGCCAGTGACAACTCCACTTCGATTTTTAATCGATTTTAATTAGATTTCAATCGCATATTTTACTATCAATACTTTGTAACAATACTGCTGTGATTTTACTTTGCTAATTAATTAACAAGTTTGCTGTAATAAAGGTCCAACGGTACTACTCAGCATATTTCTACTCAAATCGTTTCTTTACAAACTATCACTATTGCTATAAATGTTAGAAGCCTATATTTAATAATAGATAATGAATGGGTGTAGATATTTATTATTTAAACTGATATTTTCAGAACTCATTTTGTAAAACTCCCATATCAAAATCTAAATCAATTTAAAATGAATATATAATAAATCTAAGTGAAACTACAAAAATAAGGTTTTATATGGACATAATATCATGATTAAAATAGAATGATACAAAAATAGTGTGTTTTTATAGTAGAATATACAATTCTTCTTGTTGTATAAATCATTACAGAACGGATTTCGTTCTTAATATTATATTAATCCAGTTTCTAATGTTTACGATTGAAGAATGGTAGCTTTTCATCGATACCATATAATATTTTTGTAGTTTATTGAAAACAATATACATAATCATTTTAAATATTTATTACTTTGAAGTGCATCATATTAATTGAATAGATTTCTTTATCTACATTTTTTTAATATAATCAATATTAATGTGGAACAAATGAGAAGTAAATTGTACCACGTTTTATCAAAACTAAGAGACTAAATTCATCCTGTGTAAGTAACTTTAGTAGTCAAAATATATGATTCCATATATTTTTTCTACACATCTGTATTTATTTGCATTATGAAAACTATACAAGTAGATAAGTGTGATATTCAAACGTAGCTGTAATGCTTGATGATAATTCTAAAATAACGGTAAAGGAGAACTTTCTTTTGGATTTTGTTTCTAAGTTATATAGATATTCATTGCGGAATGATCAAGAATCAATCGATGGATAGTGAGGCTGCAGTGCGTGCGCAGATGAAGTGTGCAGGAGGGAGATGCGCGGGGGAACAATGGCTTTAATCCAAAGGAGGCAAAGCACAAGTCCCGGCTTGATGACATATTTGGTAGCGACGGGTCGGCGGTTTTTCGCCGCCATTGTCCTTTGGCAGGAAAACCGCTGGGGCCGTTTTTTGTCGCGTTCGCATTGTTTCGCCATTTTTTTTCAGCCGATATTTGAAATGTACCCGTGACAACACGAAGCGGTATCCATGTGTAATTATAAAGAACGCAACCGTTGGACTGAACATAGAAAGTGAAGCTATGATAATAAACTTTTGCAAAATCCTCGTAAGCAACTGGATTGGGGAAGTCATTGCAAGACATTAGTCCTTCCAACATCACTGATGGTTCTTTGATTTTGGTTTCAATACAATAACGTAAATCTTTCAAAAAGTAAAAGCATTCAATTTTATACAAATAATTCCATTAACATCATATTCTTATTGTAATGTATAATAAGTTTACAATTTTAGATACAGATAGTACTTCATAACATATTTTATCATCATAAAACTACCATTTTACATGATGTCCCTAAAGATTGATTATATTATATTGATTCTTTCATCAGCAGAAAATATGTTTCAACTATAATTATTTTAACTATAATATAAAACATCTGTTACTGATGTTATAAGATCGGAATTTATAGTAATAAAGTCATTATGAAATATCTAATTGCTTACTGAAACAATTTCGAAAATATGCGAAATTGACTATTAACTCAAGGAATTTAATATTTTCATGCCTTTACTCTACTTTTATCAGATTTAATGTAAGTATAGAATTTATATTGAGTATACATCTATATTTATAGAGCATTTATAAAATATGTTGATGTATACATACTATACTACAAACAAATGTCGCTGACTATCATCAATATGGATTAATAATAAAGTTTGAATTTAATTAAATATTTAACGATAATAAATAATATATATAAAT
>JAGVSQ010002360.1:0-13812 GCA_022683975.1 Rhyacophila evoluta | reverse complement strand
TTTGATAAATAAATAAAGCCGTATATTTATTAAACTTATATTAGCGTGCTTTATAAACCGTTTTATATATAATTGTTTTTTTTATTTCATCTTTTTGATGACAATCGTTCATTAAATTTAATCATTTTTTTCAGTCTCTATCAAATCAATTGCATTATCATAAAAGATGTGTGTAAAAAAACAACAACCTATCACACAATATTTTTGTTTGATATATATGTTCAACATTATTTTTAAACGAATTTATCAGAAGGATTTATTGAAATGCTGTGCAGATCGATGATAGGCTTCGATTGTCATATAATGGCGTGCTAGCCCTGGCGCCTAACGCTTTCACAAGATTCCCTTATAGGGGGTGTCGTAGCAGCCGCTGGTCTGCAGGCTGGCGAGGCTATACTTGACCCTCTTCTCTCCTTCGTGGAGTTGGGCACTGGACAGTGGACACACTCGCCAAGTTACGACACCTACCCTACTTTGTTTTACCGGTTTGCCACTGTTGGCATGTTTAATAGCTGTGTGTGGTCTTCGGCGGTGTGTATGACTTATCAGAATTATTGAAATCGGCTGTCACAACAATATTACTTGCAATCTTCCAAACAAAAATTTTGAATCGTCTCTTTTATGAATAGTTTTAGTAAAACTAGGATTATATACAAATAAAATAGAATGATAAAATAACCATTATCATTCCGAAATATTATTTCTTAATATCAAAGCTATTTCATGTCACCGTCAATCTCTTACGATAGGAATATGATATATATAAAAGAAACATTATGAGACATTTATCAATGATTTACGTAAAAAAATAATGCATGCGTATGGCTTTAAAATAAATTTTGTTTTCATATTTATATCGTAATCTTTAACTTTGACAGTGTTAAGGGGAAGTATTTAATGAATGTATTAATATGAAATTCAAGTTTTAGGAAGCTTTCGTTTTTAGTCTGTAGTTATTTAATGCCATTAGACGAACAGATATAATTCAATAACTTAAACGTTGGCATTGGATAATATTACATTTTGGAAGATTTTTTTATCTCTTCTTGACAATATCATAAGCGTATCTATTAATTCCGTCCTCGCCGGAGACAGAGATTGCCAACGTTATATTGTAATATTGAAATGCAATAATATGCATATAGATAAAGTATACATTATCACGACTTCATTATTTTTTGCATAGTCCCAAAAATCCAGATGGTAGAAAAATATACAGCTGTGTAAATATATTTTTATGCAATGTTATGCGAAAAAAATCAATTGAATTGTATCGAGTTAAAGTTTAGAGTATTAAGTATTTTCATTAGACGTTTCTCGTACAACTAAGTATTCATGATGAAAAAAACGCTACATAGAAGGAACACGGTAACCAAATATTGTAAGAATACTATCCACTGAAATTACTCATACCATTCTTTGAGCTGAATAAACTTACCGGTGGGAGATTTGAGCGACGCCCTGATCTCCTTCACTAGGGCTGGAGATTTGGCGGCGGGCGGCACGAGCAGCTGCAGCGCCCTGGAAGGCGCTCGCGAGTGCGCCCGCTCCACCAGCAGCAAGTAGAGGTTTCCTGCTCGCGGCGTGCCCCAGCAGCCGCCGCGAGACACCTGCAGGCGCACATGGTCGCCCGCCTTGAGCGTGAGATTGAGCCTCGAGAGCACTCTTTTCACTTCGAACGTCACGGAGAGGTTGGCCCTCGGGTCCGAACTCATCGAGCACACCTTCGCCACGACCACGGCGGGGGCGGTCGGCGCCTTCGCCACCAGATCTCTCGCGGGGAGCGAACATCGTTCTCTCTCCGGGGAGTCGACGCCGCCGCCCGCCAGCCTTCCGCCGGAGGGCGGCCGGAATTCCGCCGTTCGGTCGTCGCGTTCGTGTCGGTGGGGCCGACGAAAAGGCGGGAACGCAGGGTCGGGGAGGGGCCGGGAGGCGACGCAGCAGCACCAGAGCGCCGCCCACAGCGTCCAGCCGAGCCCCGCGGCCAGCATACTCAGCGGACCGCTCTAGGGCGCCGCGTCCGCCTCGCGGACTCGTACCGCATGTACGGGGGAGCGGGATCCTGGGGTTGCGCGGTTTTCACTCTTCATTTTCCGAACCGGCGGCGCCGAGGTTGGCGCGCGGGAAAATCAGGCGAAGGGGGAAAGCGAGCGCCGCTGCCGTCGCGACGCGCGACGGCTTACGCGCTCTCGGCCTATTTCTAATTTTAAAAATCTACACTCGGACTGTTTGCTCACTGACGCTCTCGCGACGGCGGGCGCCGGCGTGCTTTATTTCTGTCATCGTCCGTTCCGCGCGCCGCGTTTTTCAAACTCCCGTCTCCGACGTCGGATTCGAATTCTACTGGGAAGGAAACTGGCGCACCTGCCGCGCCTCTGCACTGCACTTCTTCGGTCTCCGGATTTGATGATTTTTTCGTTACTGTCTCTACCGTCGAGAGACCAGCGAGAGAGATCGACCCTGCGCTCGAACGGACGGAGTCGAAATCACCGAAGCACGTCGGAGAGACGCGTATCGCGAGTGATGTTTCGATGCAAAGGGGGGCATTCGCGTCGGCGTGCGCGCGCTACGGAGGTCGGCCGGGAACTGAGCGCACGAGGTGCGAGGCGCCCCCGCCGCCACCGCCCCTCCTGACCGCCCTTCACCACTTTCCCCCGCCCTTCGCAATGCGGACGGCGCGTGCCGCATCCCCAAACCGTCATCTGATAGATTATCATCATGTGCAATAATTAATCGCCGGCAAGGAGACACCGCGACTTCGCAACCTTATGCCACATCTATTCGTTTTCACTCGCCCGTATCAGGGAGAAAATTCCCAGCGTCTTCTTCAATATATCCATAAATTAAACGCTACTTAACTAAGGTAAACAATAATAATTTTTAATTTCTCAAGATAATTGAAATGCTGAGATTTGGGTACAATTGAAGGCCAGGTCTATTTAATTCAGCATAGTTTGGTAGTTGAGGAAGAGAACAGAATAGCGGCCCGCGAACGTGCTTAATTTCATTCACACTCCATGCTGTAAACAGTCAACCGCCCCCTGAAATGAAAATCGAGGATTAATCAATCCGAGGTCGCATCCGACTTTAAATCATTATCATTTCTTCTATAAGAACATTTCCACACATATAACCAACAGAGATTTACATTCCATCAACATGTATTTTGATTCAACTAATAGATAATATAGTGGCTGGAGAAAAAGGTTAAAAAATATTGTTTTAAATTTAAAACAGTTTTAAAACAGTGTAATAAATATTTTTTACCAATTAACTATAATAGAGGTGTATATTCTATTGAAAAAAGTTTTTTCTACATCTCTTTTTCAGTGACTAATTATATTTTAATAATAGTGCACATATCTTGTATCCCATATATATTGCATTTTAACTCTACTTACTATATTTATTGATATCATTTAACTGCTTTGCAATGGAAATAAACTGTATTTAAAAATAGAGTATCAGATAACAGCTGCAATACGTTTACCGTACGTTATACTTTATTTTCATGCATTTTTCATTTTATTTTTTATTACCAATTAATAATAATTGTATGTAATCATATCGATGCAATATGATCAATATTTATTTAATACCGTAAAAACTTCACACTTATTGACACAAATCCTTCGCCATTATTTTAACGCCTATGTATTTCCTAGGTAGGCCCAGTTTTCATGGCAATAAATAAAATTATACAAAGGAAAAGATGTACGGTCATTTTTATCAGAAAAAAATCAGTCTCTTTATCAAATATTATCATAACTCTTTGATGAACATCAATTTACCGGTAGCAGTAAAATATTAAATAATATAAAATACAATTTAACAAGATGAAATGAACGCAAGATTACATACTCCATAGTGTTGGACTGCATCCGAGTTACTTATTATAATACCATATTTAATTTGTATATATCATGTTTCAGATATAACAAAGGCGATTTCCGCAACGCAATCAATACAATCTGAAGTTAATTGTTTCAAACATGTAAGCTAAAAAATACCTAATAATTATAATAATTGACCCGCCCTGTTTTATTCAAAATGCCGACTGGCGCTTTCAAATTGAGTCCAGATACAATTTATCGGCAGCTGCTTACGGGATTTTTTATTATAGGTATATTGGAATTACAAACCATTAGTTAAGCTCAGACTTAGTAAAAACTTTAAAACCGCGTGTTTTTCGACATGCGTTTATAATATATATTCTAGCGATAGACTGACTGCATCATTTCTGACGTAAAATAAATCGGAATTGACTGCAAATCTTAAATATATACAACTCAAGATTAAGCTTAATTGAAATACAATAAAATCTTTAAGCTGAGAAACTCCAGTTATTATTTTGACATTCACATTGCAAAGTCGTAACAATTGCAAACAATTAACAAGTCGTCACATATACCTGGCAATTATTAATAGTCCTGTTTACTTGGCCATTCATTTTTCAGAATACAACGTAAGTAGTCGCGAAAAATTAAAACTCACTACCAGACGAATAATATTGATGTGGACGATAATAGTTTTACTCAGTGAGTAACTACACAATAGAACAAATAACTCGATGTATAATAATATCAATTCACATATGAAAACGTTCGAACTATAAGGAATATAATAAATATGCAGCAAATGTTCAAGAAGATCGTCAATTCGGTTTCTTCCAATCGGTACAAGTTAATTTGTTGCAGATAAATTTTCAGATTATAATGATAAGTGATAAATATTATGTCCGGGCTTATTTTATATGATGATAAATAATAAGTTTGTAAAACACTCACTACATATCCTAAAATACTCAACTTTGAAGTTTTACTTTTTTCTAGATCTTTGAATACAAAATAAGCCATACGTATTCAATAAATATGATGATTTATAATAAATAATTCATGGAATTTTATTCATTTTTTTTTTTTGATATTTAACAAATACTGTTTTTTTAACTCATTTTATTTCCCTACCATACATATAACAATTAATGATCAAAATTTTACTAGCGGCTTATCAAACATTATTTACTAGATATTGTAGATTTCTATTTTAAGCTCCGTTTCTCGATATTTCATTCATGCTTGATCTAATAATTGATCAACATTCCTGATTTAACTGCTTTTTCTTAAAGTAAGTAGATATTGATAAACATGTCAGTTTGTGTACTTACTTACACTTGGTAGTTTTAGAAGCGTGTACACACCGAACCACATTGCTGTTAATTGGCGGTAATAAATTAATTACTATCAATTGGCTTCCAGCTCAACGAACGATCACCAAAATCATCCCACGTCCTATTAATCGATTTTGACCGAAGTTGCACTTAACGTGAGAAATTTTACGCGTTTTTTAGATATCTAATACTCAGCAGTTGTAAGTTTATTTGTACCAAGTATGCCTATTCATTCATACCCAATTCCGAATATCACTAAAAAATAGTACTCCACGGCCTTACATCACATACAAGGCACATTTGATATCCATACGTATGGCTCAACATAGAGTTATCAGTACTTGAAATGTTTTTTCTCTATAAAGCGGATATGGTGAAAGATAATGATGAATGAAGAAGAGAGAGTAGAGTATATGACCACCACTTGGCGCCTCCAGGATTCTCACCCTTCAGCCGCTTTCTATGCTTCGTAAGCATCCCTTAACTCAAATAAACACATCCTACCTGATGGGCTTCCAGAGCGTCGATAAAGACATAAATTATCAAAGTTCAATATACTGGTATTCATCTAGTGCCCTGCAACAGCATATTTGTTAATATATAGTAGATTAGTAGCACTGGTAATAGGCATGCGCTAAACAACTTGCATTTAGTTTACACCGCGTACACCTACAACACCCAGAAATGTGGTTTCCTAAAATTTATTACTTCTCACGACTGTGGTAATATATATAAAATATAGCTTCAATCACTTATAATCGCTTAAAATTAAACATTTCCAGATGATGCGACGAATCTAATAATCTCACGTGGAAAAAGTTTTCAAGCGAGTATTATTTGCGTAGATGTCAAACGACAAAAGCTCAACATAACTTGATTTTGATTTGACATTTGATTTTGTTCGTAAGTATATGAATCACCGTATGTATTATTTACATTTTATTAAAAAAGAGTCTAGAAACATATCGAATAAATAACATCAATGTATCGCCCATGGCCGACGAAGAAGACTATTATTCTTTACGAAGCCTTAATATTATTATAATAGATATTCGAATATTTAAATTATCTCAATAAAGAATGATCATTTGAAGAGCAAATTAAATAACTTTATAAATTAAATAAAGCATTAAATTCATAGTTAATGTTTTGAAAAAAATATGAACGTAAAGAGAGATATTATGCATTCTTCAAAGTACTAAGCAAATATAACCCGAACATGTTCCTGTGTCCTCCAGATGATGAGTTCAACGAAGCTCATCGGTTTTATTGTGGTCACTGTTTATACAGATAGTCTCTCGCATTATGTTAAATGCATGTAAAACTGACGGATTTGACCACTAGCCATGATGATTCATGAGTTCAACTATTTCATAAAAAAAATCCAAGTAATGTTATTTTCCGTTTAAATATAATTCGCAAATTTACCAATAATATTAATAAGTTTATATATTTATATATATATTACAAATTACAGCGATTAATTAATTTATTTTATTTGATCTTTAAATATATAGTGTGTTTATTTTAATAAATTAATATTATTTTACAAGCATTTAGTAAAAACGTTGCAACAAACTCTACTAAAAAAATCAGTTAAAATTATGCCTACATATCACTCATTCAATATAATGACGTTATGCTAAAAAAATGTCATTCTTTAAAAAAGGATTTGAAAATGAGTCGATTCTCTTTCTATTGCGAAATAGTCTTATATTTATTAAATCTAAATAGTTAAGAAATAAAATTTATAAACACTGTATCTGTTATAAACAACTCAATAATTTTCAGTCAAGACGTTATTGCATTTAATTTAATGAGACACGCATTAACCGGATAGCAATCGACTTTTACTGATCAATCCAGTATACATAATAAATACATTTTTCACTAGAATTTCACTGATTAGATAAAAAAAAACTGGGTTTTCTGCGTTTTCCCTCATACGCTACATCGTTTACGTATTAAAATTTTATCTTTTTAAGAAATTATAATCTTCATAATTTTATTGTTGCATTATATCGTGTACATTATTTTTCGACAATATCCATAGTGTGATAATTTAAATAGAATACTAAAATTATTTATACAACGTTTGACATATGAAATTATTTCGCCTGCAGCATTACTTTTTTTTAAGGAAGCACAATTAGTTGGACTTCTATTCCATTAACATTTAATGTCTTCGCGATGAACGTTGTATAGATGTAGATAATAATCCTTCCCTGCCATGCGATGGTCATACGGTGACCCTAAGCTAAGCCCAATCAATTTTGTTGCCCCCCAAAAATGGCCCATAAAATGGCGATACATTAATTTATAGGGCAGACGACCGCTGTCTCATCTGCCATCTGTTATTATTGCTGAAAAGTTTGTCGGCAAAATAAACATGTAGGTGCGTCAAAGACATTCGCACGCTCTCAATCAGGGCTGTACAAATAAATAAATAAAACCAGCAATTTTTTTATTACAAAATAAACAATTCTCACTTCATGTGTGCTGCTCATAATCCTTTTTAATATAATTTTCAAATTTTTTGAAGATTTTTTTTTTAAGTCACGTCTGATCCGTTAGTGGGGCGTATGGATTTACAGTGTGCCAATGTCCACTCCGGATATAAAATATTTGAATCTCCGCGACGTAAATACATGTCTTGACAGGTTTTTTTACGAGAATTCGTTGTAAACCAAATAAACATCCAGTTAATAGTTAATAGGCGGCAATTGCCTGTACTTCCTTCGTTCATTCTTTTGAGTAAATTAAAATTTAGTTCCAAAAATATTTTGTAACAAGATATATAATTATTTTTCATCGCGAGTTAGCCCATCTTAATATAAAAATTTGATGAAAAAAATGAAATTCACATTTTATAAAATTGGAATATCAATTTATTTTAAAATAAATGTCAGAGAGATTTATCAACCATCCTATTTGTTTTTAATTATTCCAGTTAAATTAGACAAATAAAAGCATTAGATCCTGAGAAATTCTTTGAAAACTGAATTTTTGTACGTAACTCAATTCTGTGGTTCTGAAGAAAAAAAATAAAAAATATTATTTCGCTGAACTAAATATCCATTTTGCAAATAGGCAAATGAAATTCATCACGGCTTAATAAATAAAAACATATCGATATTTCTCAATTGTTATTAGGGTATGTTTAATCATTTAATGCGAACTAAAACGAATGAGAATTGAATTTCTATGATCTCATTAATACAACTATAAATTTCATTTTTGACATGTAATCATGCCGTAATAAAACGCTGGAGACCCATTTTGTAGCTATGTTATATAAATTTATGATGACAGTATTTGGTATTTGCTACTTGGCACTCATATTTGTATGGAATGCTGTAATATATAAATTTACTGAAAAGAATTATGAATTTGACGGAATCGCGATATTAATATTTTGAATAAAATATAAAACACTTACCTTAAAATGTATTGCGTGTAGCAAGAATATAATAAAAAAAAAATACTTGTGTTAGGTAAAATTTAAAATTTTTAAAGAATGTTAATCGTTTTTAGAGATCCACTAACAAATCTAAATATTATTTTCTATCGCCTTATAGTTTTGAAAATATGTGGAATCTTTTTCAGGTTTATTTTATGAAAAATATTATGAGGTGAAGCCCTAACACGTAAGTACTATAAGGTAGCGGTAGACTACCACTAAATAATATTTATAGCCAATAATAGAGTTAGAGTTGCCTGCTGGTATACACCAAAAGATTTTTCGGGGTAATTTTGAGGAAATATTTATATAATGATACTGTTGATGCATTTTAATAATATGTATCAAAACAAATATAATAGTAAAATTATTTCATCATTTAAATAGATACATAACAGTATTTAAAAGCATGTCGATGGCCATAAGTTGGCACCACGTATCATACATATGTTAAATTGTTCAAGAGGACCAAAAAACATAATAAACAACTATTGGGAAAAAAATAAAAATTAACTACAGCAGTTAAGCAGCGGCTTTCAACTTTTTTGCGACTAGGTCTCCTAAAAAAAATCCGCGCCTTACCACCTTTTTTTAATAGATATAATGATAAATTTTGATGCCTTCTCTGGAAATAGTCCGCACCTCCCAGGCTGGAAACCGTTGCTCTAAAGTATATTTCAGTTTCTTTAATGTTTCAAAACTTATTTTTCATAAGATTATTTGGTTCTCTTTAACAATTCAACAAATATATAATATGTGTTGTCAACGTATGGCAATCGCAGTGTATCTTTTAATATATTTACTGAATCGGATATATTATTATAAAATGTGAACTACATTATTTTTCTCTCGAAATGCTTGCTTATTTTAGCACTTATTTCTAAAAATCCGATTTATTTAGCTGCAATATTTTTCCTTTAAAATATCGCAAAACGTACTACGGTGTTGACATCCACAGGGATAATTTGATATAACATTACTGGTGTGCGTACATGATTATTTTACGATTTAAATTTTAGCAAAGTAGAAATATTCAATGTTTCACATTTTTTGAATATTAATTATAAAAATGTCACACGAAATCGATCTCGCAAAAGTTCCTTCAATATATGTGGAATAAATTAATCTTATTCGGCAGCAGACATCATTTAGCAAAAGACCCTTCCTTATGTTATGGCACACGGTGACAAAGTGTTTTTCTCCCTTTTAATAATAATTGTTTATTCGAGCTGTATGGATAAATTATTTCCCATTTGGAACGAAAGCTACTGGGCCATATGTAGCTTTTCTCATACCTATAACATACATTTCACATTACTCATTGCAGATAAATGAAATAATACGTTCAATCATTACATAAACTCATTTTTTATTTAAAATAAATACTTAAGTACATACTGTATCATTTATACCCAAATACGTTTGATATGTGTATCCGGATATGAAAGCATTATTTTTATGCCATATATTGTATGACAAAAGTAATATTTATTTGGTAAAACTGTACTTCACGTTGATTGCGTATTCGTTTCAACCATATCCGCTTCGGGCGTGGAGCATATAGATTTCTACGTTGTCAATACGTATCTCAGATGTTGTCATGAAGATTGACCATCAGTTAATCGCTCAAACCATCTAGTATTCAGCCTATTTTGTTTTTATATTATGCAGCTACGGGTTTCAAACCCGCGACAGACAGCGCGCTAAAACACGTGCGAGCTTACAAAATCAGTTACAGAGGCGATAACTTCAATACAATGTAAATAAATTTGTATTAAAGTTATAATTTTACGAGTTATTTACTTTTTTTTAGTTTTTATTATTGCATTAAAATATGTGAGTAATATAATTATTTTACTAAGAATATATTCATAATTTATTAACTTAATATAATAATACAAATTTAAATCACTTCTCATTTATTTATTTATTAGTTACCAAATTTTACCGAGTGCGCCATAACTTTAATGTTGCAAATGAAATTACAGTTCAAAGAGTTGTTCATATGCACCTGCCCTCTTGAGTATTTAGCGTCGGCTGCATGTGAAAATCGAAACACCTAAAAAGTAATGAAGCAATACATCACCGCCAAAGACTTTAATCAAGATCGCCTTTTAGATAAATTATCTTTGAAGATCCATCTTTTCCGTTTTCGGCCAAAGTAATTATCGCAAGTTTTTCTCACATAAAGAATATTCTTACTCCAATTATTTACGTATTCGAAGATCAACATAGAGACGTCACTGACTTACATCGTTTCACATTTTTCGTACGAAAGAATATTTGAATAAATTACTATTTATTTATAATAAAAAGCATTTTTTCTATTATTATCCATGTTATATTGTATATATTTATCAATTTAGGTCCCAAATAGTTACCTTATCAAAAGAATAAAAAATAATTAATTTTCACAAATTATTACTTAACTTTTTAATTTATTTGGCATGTTGAGAACCTTATCAATTATAAATTTAAGACATTCACAACATAACGGATAAAAAAGATAATAAATGACAATCTAATATATAAAACAAGATGTTCGAAACGAAGCAAATCAACATATAATAATAACAAATAAGTATAAGGGTAAAGAGGGAATTTGAGGAACAAAATAAAGAAAGAGTGCCTAAAAAGACCTTATTCCAAAAAAAATTAAACAACCTTCACCCAGGTGGAAGATATAAATAATTTATGTAATTTTGATAAGCATATTATACGGTTATAAAATAGATTCATTTTGTGAAGATCTATTATAGAATGCATTGACGTAATCTATGCTGTGTGTAAATAAAGCGCTATGTTACAATTTGCAAACGATATTTAAATTTTTCATTTTATATATATCGCACAAATGTTTGTTCGAATTGGTTTATCCTATTTTTTGCCTTACACTCAATTAAAAACAATAAAATTTATCTTTTATGAAGTACTTGAAGGGTATTTTTAAATTGTTTCATTTTGCAAAGATTTTTTTCACTAATTTTAATGTAAATAGATATTACAAATAATAGATAATGGATAATATTACAGGTTATTAGCAATTAATTATTGAAATACTTAGAGTAAGAAATAATTTTCAGTAATAATAATAACTATATTCTTAAAAAACTCGATCGCATTCGAAGAAGAAAAGGGGTAATTTTTAATTAAACAAAAAAAAAATGATTGCACGCAAACAAGTTTCTTTTATTCAATGATTGACTTTGCTTAGATTTTAATAATATTGAACCGTTAAAAGCTCAGGGTGGTCAAACAGAGAAAGTAGTTACCATCATAAATGATCCGTTGAAGTTCGCAAGCTCCGTCCAAAGCAGTGCAATCGTTACGAAACGATGCTCAACTGTTTGAATAATTATTAATATTTATTCGAATGATCAATTTTATTACGAAAAATGATTTTATGATTAAAGGGCATAATCGATATAAAACATCGTTGAAGTTTATACTTAAATTATAATTATTTAAATTATACAATTCCAACATTTTTAGCAACTTCTTGTATTCATAGAAGAAACAGAAACATTGTAAAATGTATCATTGTTTGGAATTATTGTTTTAATATTAAGACGAAATCAAATACAAATAAATATAACATAATATCTGTAGATAGATTAGATAATTTTAAACGACGACGCAAACTTTAACAGTATGGATTTAGATTTGGATTAAGTATGAAAGAAGTAGTACAACGTTTTTAGATATTTATATTAACCATGAATTATGTTATAGTGTGAATATAATGGAACATTGATGAAATGAGTTTTAATTCTGAAGGAATCAATCGAAATTCTACATTACATACAGATGAAATGTAAACATATAGCGCACGCACAAATCAATTATTTTTGGGATGAATCTAAAACATATGTATTATTCCTTATGAATGTGATTTTATTGATTTTTTTTCAATTTCAATTTTTCAAATTCAAAATTCAATTCAAATTTTCAATTTTCAATTTATGTGATTAATTTGGGTGAGATCCTCGATATCATTAAGATACGAGATTAGTGGTCACTCAGGAAGATTATGGGGTTCATAGAGGCCATGTGGTATTTGAGCCCATTTAATGAATAGATTTGAAATGTAAAAAAAGAATAACGTGCCAAAACAAATACTTATCGACGGATAAATATGATATAGTTTAATATAAATAAAGAAGTTACTTTTTCGTCACTAAGATGTCAATAAATAAAACCTCAATCTACCTTAATCTAGTTTTGCACTTGTTCCGCCAAGTGGAGATAACAAAAAAATATTTATAACATTTCCCTTGTTGTATTCTTGAATCAGGAAGTATTTTATATAGTCGGATGGTGAATAGCAGCGGTCCACGAGAGCATCAACGGCCCGCAGACCACTGTATCAACATTCACCACATCAGTGCAGCCGCCGCTCCGATGACGTCGAGGCTTTAATTATAAGCCTGATACGCCGACCGTTTGCGCGGAATACTAAGTGGCCCGTCTGCCAATATCGTTACTTATAAATTCTAATTACATCACTTTACAGTGTGGTTTTCATGGGAGAAAGGTTTCTAGAGTGAATTGACATATATATTTACACTCATGTAACAGCTACTTTTATGTTTATGCTTGCATGGACAAATCTAAATATCGTTTTTGATGTACTTCATTATTGTCATACATTTGTATAAATTTCAGTTTATTAAGTGAAAAAATCGAATGATATGAAAATATAATAACAACACATTTCCACTACCTTTGTTGTTTGAGATAATGTTATAACGTCACAAAGCCGATGACGTCTTCCTATTGTATTATAATATTATAGAGTCTACAGAAATTTATTTATATCACAAAAATGTCCCCACTGATAACACAAGTTGGTGCCGATAAGAAACAACATTATTTGGAATAATTTATTTTTAACTCCTAATAACTCCATATAAATATTTTTCGCAAATGACTAAATAATTGTCGAAATCAATTTTCGTCTTAAAATTATTTTCAATGTCATATTATTTAAAACAAAATATGAATACATGCATACATATGATTTTTACAGGAGTTAATTAAATGAATGTTTACCATTTACACTTTTTTTTAAGCCATGTTCGCTCCCAACATGGAGCATGTGGATCTACACAGTGTGAAGAATCCACTCCGAAAGAGAAGTATATGGATCTCCGCAATGTGAAGACGTATTGACAGATTATTT
>JAGVSQ010002359.1:3741-25025 GCA_022683975.1 Rhyacophila evoluta | reverse complement strand
TCGCTAACAGTGATCTTACATATGGAAGCTTACCAGTTTTAAATAATTTAGAATTTAAAACCAATTTCCATCACTCAAAAATATTAATTAGTTATTAATGTGTATTATATATTTTTATTTGATCATTCATATTTATATAATTCAATTGAAATTGATGGATAAGTAAAATCCATTATTTTATTTTTGCCATTAGGTACATTTGGAGACTACATCTGTTAAACCAATCATAAAAAAATAATTGTATGCGGCTTAGTAACATTCTTTCCAGCATAAATTTCTTGAATGCGATATTTATTGCATTTTATCTGCATGAAACTATGCTTTATATCTTACAAGTGATGATGTTTGTTTGACATGCTATTTTTATTGCAGCTGTAAAACTAAACGATATCCTCAGCTCCTACCAACTACTAGTATAGTTATAGTTTTTCATAATGAGGCGTGGACTACATTATTAAGAACAGTGTGGAGTGTAATCAACCGTTCTCCACGACCATTACTGAAAGAAATAATATTAGTTGATGATGCTAGTGAAAAAGGTTAATATTTATTATTTTTATATTTCTTAAAAAGAAATGTTTTAATCAGTGGTGGATTTCCCAATAGGTGCACTAGGTGCTCCCATAGGGTCTCATAAATGAAAGAAGCCTCAAAAGTAAGAATGTAATATGCGCATATTTTTACTGTGAAAAGCTAAAAAAAAAAAACGAGAAGAAGTTGTCTCCTCGGAAACAAGGTGCCGCTATATTGAATTGCGACTGGGGCCTCTCAACTGCTAAATCTGCCATTGGTTTTAATGAAAATGTATTTATATTACCAAAATATTTGACATTATATTTAAATTCAATATCCATTAATTATTATCAGTTAGTTATGTCAATTGTTTAAATATCACACATTTGAAAATTTTTGGTAGGAACCCTTTTCAATATGTGCAACTTTATGAGAAAATAATGTCTTCTTGTATTTTATATAGATTGATAATTAGTTCATTTTTCTGAGTTACCATAAGAAACATAATAATTTCTTGATCTTCATCTTTTTTTATGTGCCAGTTTTGAATGACCGAAATCTTTACAAAATGCCAGAATTATAATATGTGTATTAGAGGTTTTGAAATGATTGATTATAATATTTCAATATATGCAAGTTCTGAGTACCCTTTTTAAACAATTTTACCAGTTCTTTGATGAATAATTAAAATGTATGCGTTTTTATACAGACCACTTAGGTAGACAGCTTGAAGATTATGTCCAAACTTTCCCTGTTCCCACATACGTATACAGAACTGAAACTAGATCTGGCCTCATCAGAGCAAGACTGTTAGGCGCTAAACATGTAACTGGTGATGTTATTACATTCCTTGATGCACATTGTGAATGCACAGGTATGGGCATCTTTTGGTGATAATTATTTTATTCATTATTTTAAACTAACAAATTGACTAACCTTTGATTATTATTTTTCCTAGCTTTGATTATGAAATATTTTATTGCTGATTGATGTTCAATATTACTGAATGGCTCAGGTTATAAAGTGTTGAATGAACTCAATTTTTAAGCCTCCAGCAATAATAAATCATTCAATATAGTAATATAAAATGCTGACATTTAGAATACTAAATAAACTATCAATTGTTTTTAATATTGCTTAATATCTTAAATAAATAATTTTTAAAATTTCCATTTTTTGTACTTGTAGAGTCAAGCAATATTTCTTCACTGAGCAAACTGAAATTTCAATCAAAATTTTTTTACATGTAATCATTTTTCATTCATACAGCGTTCATTCATATAGAGTTTAAAATTATATAAATCTACTTATTTGCCTTCAAATTTTGTGTATAATTCAATTATATTGCTTCAACCTAATATAGTACAATATTGTGGCTAATGTGCAATCGGACATGCCTGTGAAAATCCCTAGTTAATTATTATGCTGTTTAGTCACTGTATAAAATGAATTGAGCTGAAATTAGCATGACCACACAGCTTCTTAAACTGTGACGTAGCAAAAATTTAAGTCAAATAGAAAAAAGAGTATGTAATGCAACGCTGAGCAATGAAATCGTATTGGTTATTTACAAATAATGATTGAAATAATAATTAAATTATATTAATTAAATACTAAGAGTTTTAATAATTTTACTAAGAACATTATATGTCTTCATTATTTTGTTTAGATTATGTCTATGGGACATATTGTATTAAAGTCAATATTTATCTATTTTACTGAAAATTAGGCAACCCCTTGGGATAGGGAAATTGAGATCAATTATTTATTGTACAACTTGCATTTGAATTGTTTTGCCACTCATAAAGCGGTGGGTCATGATTTAAAATTCTGTACTCAAAATTCACATTTATTTAGTAGGTTCCAGACGTCAAATACAAATTTCATTTTTTAATAACTATCCAATCCTCAGAGTTCTACCCATATGCTGTATGGTTGAGAGAATATGGTTTGTAAAGATTATCCTGTGTCATTTAATTTTACAGAAGGGTGGCTAGAGCCCCTTTTGGCTCGCATAGTAGAGGACCGTACAACCGTGGTTTGTCCAATCATAGATGTCATATCGGATGATACCTTTGAGTATGTCACTGCTTCCGACATGACGTGGGGTGGATTTAACTGGAAACTCAATTTTAGATGGTAAATATTTTTCTGTATTTATTCATTTTTTAATTAAATAAAATGATCTTAAAATTCAACCCAATATTCCATTCACCGTTTCTTAACAAAGTTTCTTTATAAAGATATTATATTGTAATATTGGTGTGGATAAAATTATTCAGTATATTCTGCTTTTTAGAAAATCTTGATGGTTTTCACACATAATTCTTGCTTTTGAGTAAGTGCCTAATATTATTATAGGTACCGAGTACCTGATCGGGAAATGAAAAGACGGGATGGTGATCGTACAGCACCACTTCGGTCACCTACCATGGCTGGGGGTCTGTTTGCCATAGATCGAGACTACTTCTACAAAGTTGGCTCTTATGATGAAGGCATGGATATTTGGGGTGGAGAGAATCTTGAGATGAGCTTCCGGGTAAAATTATCTTTCATTAAATTATAAAACATACTTTTGCTAGTTTTGATGACAGCTGATATTTCACAATGAAAAACAGTTGAAGCGTTTCTTGGCGGAGCCTATGCAAATCATTTTTATTACCCATAAATATGCTATTACACTTGCTGCAACCTTCACAGCTAAAATTGATTAATTTCATTTTGTCCGGCTCAAATATAGTGTGTAGATTTGAGTACCTATTCATATTTTCATGTAATGAAATTGAACATAGTAAGGTTTTTATTTGTATAGGTATTGACTTAGTAATACTGACTACCAATTTGGGAAAAATTGATTTAAAACTTAAAATTATTTGAAATTTGATATTATGCCTTCACCATCAACCATACAGCCTGGTGAAAAAATAATATATAACAATAATTTTTATGGATTAGCAGATATTTCATAAAATTTGTATTTTTTTAAATCATCTTGTCACTGTGGCCCAGTGTTTAGAATGCCATACTTCTCTTACACGAGTCACAAGCTCTCGAATCCTGTGCTCTGTCGAAGCACACATATTTTGTATGTGCTTGTGTCCCTCACGTGGACTTGAGAAGTTTAATTTAGTATACTTCTACGCTGTTAACATTCACATCCTCCATTTTGGATTTTGTAATACATCATTTGTGTGGTATTTTACTTGTTGGGAAATGTCTGAAAAATTAAACTTTTTATATTATTTGTCATATTAAAAAAACCACAAGAATTAAATTACGGAAGGCAAAGAATAATATAAGTACATAAAAGCTTCATTCTTCCTGCCTTAGTCTTTCCGGGATTGAAACTTTGGAAATAGTTTACACACCCAATAGTCAATAGCTGGCTTTTTAGTTTTTTTTGGAATATGTTATTATTGAATACAAAGATGTATATAATACAGAAGAATTGCATTGATTGAAAGTGATTATTTTGTTGTATTTATTGGCTTGAATCGTAACATAGGTGTGGCAGTGTGGTGGTATTCTCGAAATAATACCTTGCTCACATGTTGGACATGTGTTCAGAGATAAATCACCATACACTTTCCCTGGGGGTGTAAGCCGAATTGTCTTGCACAATGCTGCACGCGTCGCCGAAGTTTGGATGGACGAATGGAGGGATTTCTATTACGCCATGAACCCAGGTTGGCTATAGACATTGGCTAATGTGGGCAGCATTATAATTTTGATTTCCCCTCACAAGCAGATAGTGAAAAACTAAATACATATAAATTTTATGAATGATCAGAATTCTGTAGCTTGAATACTTTTTATCTTTATTTCCTGTTAATTTCAGATTATTAATGATAGCTTTATCAAAATTAAAAAAATATGTTTTACTTCTGTGAAAATTAATGTTGATTACAACATATTTTTTTATTTATATGGCTTACTGAACATAATCTCATATTTAACCAAATTACCATTTTATTAGAGATTATTTTTAGACTGCCATCTTTCTTGTATTGGACATTTTTTAAACAAAGTAATTTTTACATCATAAACTGTTAATCTTCTACTAAGTCTAGAATTTTATTGTACCAATAGACATGCTTATATTTACTTTGTGTTTCTTGTGCTTGTACATTTATTGTTTTTTATCATGGCATTTCACTGCATTATCATATATGTGTGGTTATTATTTTTGTTGATCATTTTTAATCAATATTCCATAATGTTTTTAAATGCTAACAAAATCGTGTTCTAACACCTATTCTAACCATTAATTGTAGCGAAGGTAATGTGACTATCTTTACCATGTATTTAGTAAAACAAGTATTTTTATAATATTTTTTGCACACTTTATTTATTCATGTTATTTAAAGCACATTTTTTTATAAATGTACACACGTGAATAAATAGCATTTCATTCCTATAAACTAAATATCACATATGACACTTCACAATCTTTTTTTAAAATTCGATAATATTTATATTAGGATAAATTGGTTAAGAAGTACTTTTATTAAGTTAGTCAAAAGAGTTTTGCAATTTTCATGCTTCAGTTGGTAGCAAAAATTCTCACATAACTTGGATATTTCCACGTTTCAACTGCGCATGCGCAGAACGCGTCATCTTCCAACTATACTTCAAAATGCTGGTCGCGTGCGTGAAAATGATGCACTGTGATGTAAACAAACGATAAATTACTGATGAAAATCTTTGTATTTTGCGAATTGATAAATGCAGAAATAAAATATTTGAAAACCTATGTAGTATTTAATTTACTACATTTTAATCTCATACTAAAAAAAGTTGACATGATAAACAAATGACGATCTTATTAGTAATTACAGACAAAAACATTATATTACAAAAATTATACATTTTTTTTATTACAAATATCACAAACGGATCAGTAAATTAACGGTTAGGTTTGGGTTTTATTTAAAAATAATTTCTCGTATTTTAGGAAGGCATTATTTACTTGAAAAATATAGCTTCAGTGTTGTTTTGAAGAGACAAAGTGCTGCATTGACAGTAAACATTAAAATGTCAAACTACGCAAGTGAAGTATAAATACACTCCCAACCTGCTGCAAACTGAAGCATGACAATTGCGAAACTTTTGTGACTAACTTAATAAAATCACTTCTTAACCAATTTAACCTTATATTATAATTTTAGAGCTATCCAAAGAGTTTACATTTCTGGAAGCACTTAATGTGATTGGAAATAAGATTAATTTCTATGTCTAATTTCAGTCATATTTCTACACTCTACTTAAGAGTTTTCATCTAATGCTTCCTTCTCATGATATTTATTGAGAAATATCTTTTTTTATTCTTGATTATATTTTGGTTATCCATATATCATTTTTTGTTATCGATTTTTTGTTGGCTTATCGTAGCACACAAGTCTTTGGTACAATTTAAAACTAAAGTATACATTACACATTCAACACGACAAGAGATCGTAAAATTTTATATTTTCCTGGATGTAGCTATAGTGGGTATTCATGGCATAATAGAAATACATAACAATAATCCATTTATTTCGACTGCTTCGTATTTGTTGATGCTATTACAATCATTATATTTCATATCATTCCACCACGTAGCGATTTAACATGTATCATTTTAACCCGACTGACAATAATATTTTATCGTATTGATTTAACAAAGTGTTTTTAATGAATTGGGTTTATTATGTTTATTTTGTATTCTAACATTTCAACAGTAACTCATCCACTGAAATTTGTTTATATCAAATGAGGAGACTGCCTATTTTTGGCTTGAATAAAATAAGCCCATTATTAAATTATATATTATTTAAGGCTTTCACAATTTTTCGTATACTGTTTGAACTTGAGGCTATTACCATGTCTTAATTCTCCTATTCAAGTTTGCTCTAGAGCACCGGTTTCCAACCTTTTTGCTACTGCGCCTCCCCATTTTTTTTTCTTGCCTCCAAACCTTTTGTTTTTATATATATAGATATATATAGACACGTTCTTTGTCAAAATTTAATTTTTTTCAAATTCTGGCGCCTCCACTGACAATAGTCCTCACAGCCAGATTGAAAACCGCTGCTCTAGAGTTGATAATCTTAAGAAAAGATGTCATTCCTTTTGAGAATGATCTATATGAAGCATCCAGATTCAAATGTCATTATATTTCAGAATATGTGATAGCCCTCAAACAGTGCAACCATTGAAGTAATATCATTTCAAGTGTGTGTTGTTAAATTACAAATAGTCTTTAAATCAAAGTATTTAAACATATTTTGTAATTCACAATGTTAATAATGCACTCAGTGCTCCAATATAATGCAAAAACTAAAAGCATTGTGTTCTCTGTGTGGTGTATAATAAATATCAAATGAGTTTAAATTAAAGCTCATCAATCAACAGCTGGAAATACATTGATAATTACTTTTCATCGTCATATTATAGTGGAACAAGCTTTAATGAAAATGTGAACACATTGGAACTGTAATTTTTTTATCAGAATTACTGAAATGTCACATTTTCAGAAGCGCTTGAGTATTTGTTACATTGCATTGATAATTTGGGTTGTCCAATTTTCCTTTTGTTTACGTCCACTGTCATTGCTAACGGTATGGCACGCTTGACCCGGGGTACAGGTGTGGATGTGTGGGGGCACGTTGGAGATATCGCCGTGCTCGCACGTGGGCCACGTTTTTAGAAAGTCTACGCCGTACTCCTTCCCTGGCGGGACTAGCCGCATTGTCAATCATAATAATGCACGTCTTGCCGAAGTGTGGCTAGACTCGTGGAAGAATTTCTACTACAGCATAAACCCAGGTTTTTTACTAATACTTAGATTTGTTTCTACACTCCATGCATTTTGTTTGATTTAATCAATACATTTTGTAAACCAACTATACAATTCTGTTGTGCATTGTAGATTGAAGTAATAACACAAATTTTCTTGTACAATATATTCATCTTAACAATCCGTCATCAATTAGTGATATAATAAAAGAGAGCAGTTTCATTCACTTAAGATATTTTAAAACTTTTGACTAAGAGCTTGAGTCTTGAGCTAGTCCTATTTATGTAAATGATATTGACATGTAATAATTATTTAAATAGGGTCATATCTAGTTGATTGCATACCTGTTATCAAATCATAAAAAATACATTTTCAATATTTTTTTGAGTAAATTTAAACTATTTTTTACCAGCTGAAAATTTTGTAACAGACAAATCTGATTTTTATATTAAATGAAATTTTAAAAAATGTGACATTATTTTAATGATACATTTTAACATCAAAATATAATTGCATATATACCTAGCAATTTATTTAACTATACCTTTACCATGTTCGCTCTGTATGTTGAATATATGGATGTCCACAAAGTGAAGACTTATTTTAACAGAATGGATGTCAACTAATTATTAAGTCGTGGACTATCCACATTCCACATTTTTTCACCACCATCCTAAAAATGAGAATAAATCAAACAAAATGAATGCAGTCATTGTTTTTATAATGGTAATCACTAATGGTATATCACGAATGCGTTATAATATTATTCTGAAACACTGAAAAGTAAGATATGTGACAATTGTCAATTACAAAAAATATATATAATAGTTATTTGACCCAACGAATATCTCACATGTTTGGTCAATGTTATCTTATTTTGGTTTCAGTATGATAATTTAACTAATCACATTTTCATCATTTTAAAATCCATAAACATTTTATTTTACTAAAATTTTCACCATTATTAATTTGTTAAATTCTAACATAAATCATTGTCGTAAATGTTATTAACACTTTGGGCTTATTTTAGAATTGTAGCAACAAAGCATAGATTTTCAATAGCAATTTAACAATGAGTTAACATCATTTTCATTTTATTAATTTTTAACATCATTTTATAACCCAAATACCTGTTTCTTTATTTGATATTAGATCGTTATCACAATATGAATACTATTTAAAATTTGTGCAGGTGCTCGAATGGTCCCTGTTGGAAATATAACTGAAAGAAAAGAACTTCGAAATAATTTGAAATGTAAAAGTTTCCGATGGTATTTGGAAAATGTCTATCCTGAGAGCCAAATGCCTCTTGACTATTACTACTTAGGAGATGTAAGTATTGTATTGATAATATATGTAATATTTATCTTCTTTTTCTGAATCCTTAACACAATTTACTGTTTTTCCAAAGCATAACTCGTGAAAATCCTAAAAGTGTTCCAAATATTCATAATATATTCTTCTTCCAATTAGGCAATCTATCTCTTACTCAATCCATCTTTAGATCACTTCCTATGGTGTGCCTACTTGGTCAATATTGTTACTCAAAAATTCAAAAGATAACTGCATTCTAGAATAATTTTACTGTATAAAATTGACTTCGGACCCTTTTATATTTTTCAATACCAAATAATGAAATCATATACATATTCCATTATTTCTTATTTTCATTCGTAATTCTAATATAATTTTTTTAAGGTTTGAGAACTATGTAATGTACAATAATGAACACTTATTTCAGATAAGAAACGTCCAAACCCAGAACTGTTTGGATACACTAGGCCATAAGTCTGGAGAAAATCTGGGTATGTCATATTGTCATGAACTTGGCGGCAATCAAGTTTTCGCATACACGAAACGGCAACAGATAATGTCTGACGATAACTGTCTGGATGCTGCCCACCCGAAAGGTCCTGTTAGACTTGTGAGATGCCACGGAATGGCTGGAAATCAAGCATGGACATATGACAATCATGTATGAATGATTATTATGGTTTTAATATCAACGATAAGCGCAGTAGTATTTTTATCAGTGTTATATTTGATATTCTCCAATACTTTCAACTGTTTAATCAATATGATAAGTTCAAGATAATTTCTTTTTTGTTTAATAAATTTTAATTGAAAATGAATGCTAACATGATACATTTGTACAGTTGCAGTTTATCTGCATCAATATATTCAATATGATATATTTTGGAATGTCAGCCGTAATCCTCTAACCATATTTGCATACTAAAATTTCTAATTTTTTAAATTTATTTGTTATAATAAAGAGATGCATTCATATGATTGACTTAACATTCAAAGTAAGGTTTAAGTCAATAAATCTTGTTATTACAGTTATTCTATGCATCTATTCTCGGAAGTATCTTCTTACTATCGTGAATTATCAAAACCAATATCAACATGATATCAACATTCCTTACATTGTTCTGTTTTATTGTTTGAGAAATATCTAATGAGAAAATTTCATGTTTATAATAAAGTTACTCAACTTTCAATTGTTTCCATGTTGTAGAGCAAAACAATAAAACATAGCAACACGGGAGCTTGCCTTCAACGAGCTGACCCTTCTGACTCTCAGACGCCTCTTCTGAGACCCTGCACGGGAGATGTCGGTCAGCAGTGGCTTATGGATACTAAGTTTAAATGGCAAGCCGATGGAGACGATGTACCTAAACAACACAATGGCCACGGAAGCTAGTAATATGTTGGTAGACTCGTGTAGCTAATTTTTATGTAAGTAATGTTTTGCCTCATTTTGTTTAACAAATTATTCGTAATATAATTGCATTTTTAGGAATATAAATTATATTTGGTAAATTTTACCTGATAATATGACGATCTTATATTGACTTTCAATTATTAATTTTGTTTTTATTTATAAGTTATCAGAGAGGATGTGAAAATAGCTGTTATACACAAATAAGTGAAACATCCATACTATGTTTAGTTTATCTTTATGGATTAATAGTGATTAAAGCATTACATGAATCAAAATTGCCAAATAGTTCCATCATGATTATGCCTCAAGCATTGGAGTATAGACTAATGCTCACTCTGGAATGTGTACAAATTCAAAGTAAAGTTAATATGTAATTTATATTTCATTTTCAGTGGCCGCGAATTCCACTATGAAAGTCTTCCGTTGGTGTTATTTTTGAAAGTGTTAGTTTTAAATGCATCCTTCTTCATTATGGATAAAAACTGAGATGTCGATCGCTGATTATTTATTTATTATCAGTAAAATTCAAGTGTCTTGTATGGTAAATTAATTTAGCTTTGGATAAATAATATTGTAATAAGTGATTTCATGAAAATGTTGCTCATATTTTTATCGATGGGCTTGTACTTAGTCATAGTAAATCTGTAAAAATCAATTTCAAGTGATCAGCGTTTATGATAAGAGTCCTAAATAACTTCATTAAATGTGTATTTAATAATTTCAAACTAATGTAATTGATAATGGTTACAGAAACTTCCTTGGTAAAAAATATTTTTGTTTCCATATCAAATTTATGATTAAGAAACGCATAGTAGATATCAGTCTTTCTTAATTATTATGAGTATGTATGTACACAAGCGATTGATGAGACAATTTCCATAAGTGGCACAGAAGTACCTCATTCATATTTGTTATTAAGTTCTATAAATCTAATGTCAATGTTTTTATTCTACCTTGACATACTATCCATATAGATTCTAAGATCTTTATAAATGTTACTTTCTGTAAGTAATATATTTTCCTATAAAACATTCCAATGACAAAATTTCAGCGTGGAGTATACATTTCCTAAAACAATACACCTATTACCTATTTCGTTTTCAGTTTTTGATGCTATTTTTAAATATGATAAGACTGTAAATAAAAGTCGTTTTTGACTATGACTATATATAGCGAGTAATTATTAAGTTGTGAATAAAATTTAATTGTTTTTTTTTCTGGAAAAACTATATTTTTTTGAGTCATTTGAAAGATGATACTTTTTCTGATTATATTCATGTGGTTCCGTGGTTCCATAACACACTTGATGACTGTTTTTATTGAAGATTAATTTGAGAAATCATTTATAATTTATAGATTTTATAATTAATTGCAGTTATAGTATTTTATTTTATACACATTCGTAATGAATTCATTACATATTAGTAAATTCGTAAAAAAAAATACTTAACTTACGTGCATACTATCTGTTGACTTTATTTTATTCTCCAATACATATTCAATGTGCCAAGCAGAATGTTGGAAAATTCTATATTTTTAATTATTCTAACTGAACTATTCGTTATAAAATGCATTTAAAATCGTAATATTATTTCTCATTTAAAATATTCTCTTCATGACATTTGTAATGTTATATATCATTACAGCTCTAAGTCATAAAATAAAATTTGCTGAAAGCAAGACATTTCTTATCTAAATATTACACTGCACAAAATTTGTATATATTTTAAAGTATCAAATATTCCATGTTATTGCCATATACAGTTACAGTAATTCACTGCGAAACTCATACCCACTTATAATTTTTATATGTTATATATATATATATAATCATGTAGCTGTATAATATTATATACAGCTACATGATTTTTTTTCAATAAATTTTTCATGTTAATATTTAGTGGTATATATACAGCTAAATCATGTATTTAAACAAAAATTTCGGATAATACAGGATACTTGTTAATTTACACTTATATTAATTACATATCACATTAGATCAGTGGTCGGGAACGTATGGCTGTAGATTTTTTAACTAAAGAACACCATGACTTCTTTTGTGACAATGCATGTTAATATTATTAATATTATACATGTTTGTGAAATTATATGTCATATAATTAATAATTGCATCTTAAATTCTTCTATATGTTTCATTTTTGCTACCCACGAAAAGTTCCCGATGTCATTTCTATATTTAACCCGCTATGGGAATATGTTTTAATAAAACTATTTACCTTCATAATTAAATTTATACGAGTAATACAATTTTTTTTTCTTTGTATCCTAATATATTTTTGTAAATTAATATTAGATAGTAAAGTGAGGCAAAAACTAATTAAGTACAGGTAATTCTCCTACCAAATGTCGTGTTGCATGAAAGTGTATTTATTCTATTAGAGTAGGAGTAGGAGGAAAATGAGAGGTTACTTTCCGGAGACAAAACATTTTTTTGAGAATACACTTAACACGAAATGAGAAAAGGCAAGCGATATATATTTTTATTCCACAATTTGCTGTTCAGTACTCACATCTTTTGGTTATTCAATATCACCTCCACTTGTTGTAATTTTCTTATTGCGTTTAGGTGAAATTCTATTGTAGGTTGCCGTATTACAAGAGAATTACCTGTATGTATGTTATTGAATATTGTTTTTAAGAAACCGTTTATCTGTTGAAGTTTTAATGAAACAAATATAATTTATTTTGCAATAAATATCGCAAATAGTCTATGATATATTGATTCAGATATCCATTTATTGATCAAAAAATATGGCAATCATTAATCATTTGATTATTTATTTTAAGATGCTTCAGTTTTTGGTACCTATGTATAAATTAATGTAAATGAAGAGCCATTAAAGCATTATAGTTGAAATTATAAAACAATTACTAAAATATTAGGCTTAAGTTCAACGAACTGTAATTTGACATGGATTAATGAGAAATTGGATAAAAAAGTAATATGTAAATAGACCTCATTTTATGGAATATAAGACACTGTTTGTAGAAAGAAAGGAGATGTAAAATATATTATGATCAGAAGACTACAGGGAATTAGTGTGACTGATTTAATTGGCATGAATTGTATTGAAGGAAAAAATGTATGTAAATGAATGCGGAAAATTTAAATAGAGGATTATGATTTCTATCTTATTTAAGTTTTACACATTGTATAACTACAAATATTTATTTGCTCTGAATTCCTCCTGACACTTGGGTTTGCCTTTTATCGACTCTATAAAAATTGTATGTAATTACTATTAGGGGTTTTATGCCATTGTCTGTAAATATAATCTTTTTATCATCAAGAACATTCTTCTAATATAATTTTTCACTATTGTCACTTTCATTAGACTACAAAATAAATATTGTAAATTTTATGAAATGCATATCATAAATTTCGGTGCAATCATTAGAAAAAACATATTGTAATTAATTAAGTCCTATCTAGAAATAAGGCTATACATATTTGTTTACTTTTTTTATTAATGAGTTTACCTAATTCTAATATAATAACAGTATTAGTTATTTCACTTCAGTCTTTACACTCTGATTTTATTTTCAAACCTTTTCATATCTTTTTATCGTGTATCTTTTAACACCTATTTCAACTAAAAAATTACTTTCACTTTTTTTTTTATAACTTTGATTTAGTCTAATCTTGCTTGGGTTCAACTATGTTATCTTTGCATGTCCTAATGTATTTTTCAACCACTTTAAATCACATACATTTTGTGTTTTGAGTATAAAAAAATAGCACTATGTTGAACACCGGTGTTGATATTTTGTTGCATTTAATACTCTATATTTTCAATCATTTTATGTTAGTCTCACTTTTTTAAAAGAATGTGATTTCTCCAAAGTCAAAATACTATCAAGTTAGGAGCCCAACAATCAGGTAACGTTTTACAAAATTGTTAACAATTATCTTTTTTATTTATTATTAAAACTTGCCATTGTTAATATGGTTGTCTAACATACAATGTATTATACAATATGCCTCCAGTATTACAACTGAAGTGGTTTCTATGAAGGAAAAGGAATTGTTTCGGTTTAAGACAATCTGATATATTGTAAATTGAATTAGCAACCTCAACACTATTTTTGGCAAATTGAACCACTCAAACTGCTGTTTTTTTTTTCTTAGTTAAAAAAGCAGCATTTTTTGATCATTCCTGTTTTCTTTATTTTTAAGACGCATTTATACCTGATTGGAGTATTGTATTGTGATATAAAAATATAAACTTCAAAATTCTGTGAAATATTCATTCCTACATAACAAGAAAATGATATTTACTTAAGATTTCTTTGCTACTCAGGTACTGCACATAATGAACATCAACAATACAAATAAAAATTTATCAGTGCAGAATTATATTATGTCTAATTTTCATCTTATTGATGTTCATCACCTAAATTTTAAACAATTTTTTTTATACTAAAATAATACATTCAGACATTTTTTTCTTTGTGCATTACATCACAATGTTTGATTCACATAAAAATTTTGGGGTTGTTGCTTTTCAGTACTCATGGAGAATATTTGCAAGAAACTGTACTAAGTTTGTCTCAGGTATAAATGCATCTTTAGATTAATACATGTTATAACTATACGTACTTTACTTGAGTCTTGTTTATGTTAAAATAACACAGTATTGAAAAATATATAGCGTAAATTTATGTATTATTATGATATATTCTTCGTATCTTAATTTATAATTTTCTAATTGAAGAAAAAAAAACAGATGAATGCTGCAATTTACGCTAAACAATATTTCTGGTTATCTAAAAATATATTTTTTTTAGGAATCTGAAAACATCACTGCTCTCCAAATATTGATATCTCCAAACTGAATAGTAATGCATTAAATTTGATCAATTGAAAATCTTTTACTATGCAATTACATAAATGCTATTACACACATATAAATCACTCTTATTAACACTAAGATAGGCACAGAATGAAATCATTTATGAGGCTCTTTTTATTGGTTATATTATATTTAATTTAGTCTATCTCTACTATATATTATATTTTCGCTCATATGCTTATAATATTGAATTATTTGTCATATTGCATTTAGAATTGAAATTTTATCATGCGCATTTAATATATTAGTCCATTTGATTTTATATACAAAATGACTTAACTACAATTGACTCTTGGTTTACCGGAGTCAGATGAACTATGTAGGAATTAAAAATACTATAATAATTATTATTTTCACACTAAGTAACAAAATTTGCAGTATACAGAAATAAAAATATTTTCTATACACAAAACTATGGTTACATTAAACGTGATGTGCGATTTCATTGTCAACTTGTAGAATGTAATGATCGCATAGAGCAGGTGTCTGGATCACCAAGCGACTCACTTGAATTCCACAAATAAAGTAACTAAATTATAATTTTGAATTTTCATGTTTTAAGTTTAAGAGCATATTGTAATTATTTTATAAATAAAATTTATCTTATTCACCATAAGACGTTTTAAAAATAAAATACCATTGGCCCGAAATGTCTTCTCAATAATCACATTTTGGTTGATTTTGACCCGCAGCCAAAACAGATTCCATAAGACGCCTGGCATAGAGCATATTCCTGAAAATCGAGAGTCAAAAGTACTAAATATAGCTATTTAGTTAGGAAATTATTGACTGTATTTTAATTCAACACAATGTGTTAAGGTGGCTACACACACTCAAGCATACCTCTACAAGGATTTGTGTTTTCCTGAAAATAGGACATCCATTAATTTTAGATTATATTACGTGTAGTTATGATATATACTTATAAAAAATGCTGGGATTGCTGTGACGACCATTTACTGATATAAAATGAAATAATAAATAAACCATTCATTGATATGGGATGTCTCAATTTAATATAATTACTTGATAATTAATATCTTTGACTGATGGCGCTTGATGAAAATTGATTCTAAATAATTGCTTAATATTAATATGCTTGATTTGAGCAACAAAAGCGCTGTAAGTTTTGAAAGTTAATATTTTATCTTACAATACGAAATTAAAATAGTGTTACATACTATTTCATTATTTAAAAAAATGATATTAATATTATATTTAACTTATCCACCTTGTTAGGTACGTAAAAAAGGATACAGTGAAACAGTAGTATATCATAAATTCTATAATATAATGCTCACTGCCTTCTTATGCTTGTACAGGCATGTTTGAGCGTATGTAGCCAACCTTAAAGTCTTAACAATTTATTTGAGATTCAAAAATTTTAGTTTAATTTTACAAAATGTAAGTGAGCATTTTTGTGTTTGAACATCAAATTTTATTTCTGATTTATGTTATGAAGGTTATGTGACAAGGTTTTAGCAGATTCTACAGAAATATATTTTTGCACTCAATATTCCTGATGTCTGCTCTATTCAGCTCCAAAAAATATTTTACAAAATGTGTTCTAAGACTTTCACATGTAATATTTTATATTTCAATAAATGTTGTGTTAAAATTGGATAATAAAACTTTTGCAACGTTTTTGTTACAAGTCACTTTCCCAAATCAAGCAATAAATTTATATGGAATACAGCGGCTATTATTTCTCCCAAAATATATTATCAGTATTTCACATGCAGGGTTATTCCGTCAGTAAGATCAGAATCAAAACCAATTTCGCACTATTTAATATACTAATTCAGTCCTAGTAATTCACCTGCCTACAGACTACATTACAAATCCAATGCTATAATAAATTTTAATTATAACCACCCAGTGCGTTTAAGAATCAGTTCATGTACACACACTTTTTTTTAATATACAATATTAAATTGAACATGTTCCCTCAACTAATGACACTGTGTATTAACGCTACCTACTGACAATTTGCGCAACACCACGTATTCCTCGCGAATAGTTGGATTGGTGTGCGAATTAAAAAAAATCATATCTTTTTATTCATTTGAGATAATTCTTTCAAACAAAAAATGTTCAGAAGCAAATAGATTGTTGGCATATATTTTTTAAAATCTGCTTTTAAGTGGGAATGTAGCAAGAAACAAAGCGAATCATTCAGATCTGTGTCTACTCTGTCTATGACGAACTGAAATAAATTAAAAATGACACCCATAATCTTATCAATTGGATGTAGTTAAGTAGACGACATCCATGCCATAAATTGAAATTATTTATTTTATTGTATGTAATGCTTCGAAAACATCAAAACTTTAATATGATAAGACACCCAATCAGTATTATACACCCAGAAGTAATGTGTTTTTTCCAACCCATATATTAACAATTTACAAAAAGTCCATGTAGTTTGAATGTTTTCGAGCTTAAAGTTTAAATGTGGGTTAAAAAATGGGTTACTTAGTTCCAAATTAATTTTTGACAATATCTGTTTTAAATTATAATAATTTATTATAATGCCACTTTCAAACAGTTTTCAATAAATAAACGTATATCGTTGCTAATATTGCAGGAACACGTAACTTTATTTGTTAGTTTGAGTCACTTTAATATTTTTGACTGATGAACATACTGTTATTATCCCAAAAAAATTTCATACAATTTCGTGAATTTTTGATAAATTTTAATTACATTGTATTTTTTACACTGCAAAATGGAAGATTATCGTAATAGTCCGGAACAAGAATCTGAAAGTCGAAAATGATTTAGACCTTGAGAAAATTATTGAAACAAAATTAGAAAAAAATCAGTGTGGTTTTTAATTTGACTCTTAGTTTTACGTGAAAATATATAACAATAACCAAACTTTTATAAGATAATTAAATACTGTTCGAGTGACAACCGAGTGAAAGAAATATAGTTTTCTATGATTACACTATACATTATATATTTATTTCAAGATTTTGTATTTTAATTTAATTTTTTTAAATGCGCGGTATATGGATGTTAATTTGATTTTAACTTGTGGCGATCAAGCGGTTAAAATGTCATTTAACCTTTTATATCTCTTGACTGACTTTATTTTTAAAATTTTGTGTTACTTCTATTAATGTAAGACTGTGCAGAAGATCAAAGGCCGGAAGTGAATGTTTATGTATCTAATCATGAAGCTCCAATTTTTTTTCCTTAAGTGGAGCATATGGATCCACACAGTGTGAAGAAATCCACCCCTAAAGTAGAATATATGGATCTCCAGAATGTGAGGACGACTTGACAGATTATTGTTCGCGAAAATCGTTTGTCAAACAATTATTCAACCCAATGGGGATCCAGCTTGCATTTTTAGATTTAAAAAATCCGACCAGATGGGGTATTGAACCCGCATTCCCCGGATTGCAAGGCGTGCACGCTACCAACTAGGCTAACTGGGGAGACTCCAATACAGACATAAATTATTCTGGGTAAGGTAATTATGAAAAATAAAAAATACATTCCAATGGAATTGGGTTTTATTTAATTAACTTAAAAATAGGTATAGTGTTTATTGCTCGCGAAGACGTCTGACGGCAGATCGGACCGTACTAGCGGCAATTGTGGCATATACCCATGCACCACCAGCCACCACGCGTTTACACCTTCGGCAAGACCAAACACCAACACAAGCGCGCTTCATTGCTTCCTAAAATAAACAAGAGCCAAAAATTAATTATTAAACCAAAGGTTTTGCTTTATAATTTAGATCCCTTTTTATTCTGTTTAACTTAGAAGTAGTCAGCTTCCAAAAAGAAAGTATCCGATCATTTATCCGACATAAATGAGAAACATTCTTAATAGATTATTATTTACAGTATAGTAAATTTTGGTGTGCAAAATTACTAAAATTAAGTGAATTTCAGAAGTTACCTTTATAGTTGGTCTTGATTGATAACATTAAAAAGTTAGTATGGTACATTAGTTGATAAAATGTTACATAAATCCAAACATTAGAATCTGATTTGTAATTGCAATATTTCAAAATGATGTTCAAGAGTTGGTGACTTTTTTTGCTGAATGGTGACGATATACAAGCAAATTTATCAGTTTTAATTTATGGTACAGCCAATTCAAAAACAATAGTATATATAACAACCAATTTGTAAAACATTGCGAAAATTACTGACCCATTTTGTAACGAGACTGTTGAAACCGGGTAAATGAAGCTAGGGTAATTTGCCGAAAATGACAGCATCTCTGCTTTGTCAATAAAACAGATTTAATTTTAAATAACACATCTTATTACCCTAAGAGTATAAAAATAGAACATAATAAATATTCAAGTTTACTTGTCGACAATAATATTCACAATATGCAACGTCAGATAGCAATGAATTTTATAAAAGTTGAATTTTTAAAGTATTTTTGACAGTCATAGGTTAGCTTACCTTTCCGCAGAAAGAGCAGGTATATTTGGCGTGCTGGGTGATTTCCATCTTCTTAACCATTTTACGCAAAGATGCACCATAACGGGTTCCATATTTGCCGGTGATTCCAACCTTTTTAGTGCGTTTGGCCTGAAATACGAGAGACAGTATGAGATACTTGTGCTGTCAAAAATATCATAAGTTATTATAAGATACACAACGTGATAAAACTCAGGTGACGAACTAAAACATTGACACAAAATTGTTGATTTTCATCGAAAAATCACATTATATACAGAGGATTACACGGATATTTGACAATTTTAAAACCTCACCATTTTAACTGACGTTCACGGTTACTTCACGCTGAGAAAAGAACCATAAACACAATAACAACAGTAGTAGACAACATAGATCTTGCCTTTATAAGATTGGTTTTGAAACGTAAATTTTAATTATTTTTGAAAATAACTTTATTGATATGTATCCTAGAATATATTTCGTTAAAGATATTTATTGATGAAAACTTTGATTTAAATACCATGTACTTGTAAATTTTCATGAAATTTATGTTATATTTTTTAAGTAAAACTTTTCTTTTGTTATAAAATTAAAAATGGCTTTATAATTTATTAAAAAAACCAGTATTCGTTACAATTCTTAATAATGCACTAATTATCTTTATGTGGTAAATCAAAATACATTGGAATCTCGATATAATAAAACAATGAGAGTGAGGGGGTATTTATTAAAACGAAAACTCCGTTTTATGAAATTAAGTTTTTTGGATGCATATTTGTATTATGATTAGATTTTTAGAAAAGAATCAAGTTTTGTTTGCATTTTCAAAAAATGTCGTTTTTCTATAATAAGCCGTCTTAAACTACTGAAATGTTATACAAATTTTCCAAAACAATAATTTCATGTGATTTTTCACTTTTGGGCATAATGTGATACGAATAATCACGTTCATCTACTTCTAATTTTTTTAACTTTATGTCTACATCTTGGCCAACAAATAATTTCTTTCAACCATTTTCAGATATTTATATTTTCACTTTTATACGAATATTTTGGCGTTGTACCGAAATTTTACTTTAATTGGGTAACTGAATAAACATATAATGAAGCATTGATACGACGATAAGATTTTTTTGAATTAATGTTAGTATTTTTAAACGATTTCATTTAGATACTTATTCAAAGTTTTAAAAAATAAAACAATATAATGGCATGACAAAATTGACCAGCTAGATTATAAAGTAAACAAGTTTTATTTCTTATGTTATTGTATATATTTGAAATTGTATATGTGGGACCGTCCAATCTTATACCATTTATATTACTTCAAAATAATTTTTATTTTATACTTTTTCGATTCCATATTAACTCTTTAATATAGTGTTTTTGTCTTTGGTATCTCAAAATAATGGTATCTCGATTATTCTCAATGACCTACAGAGCGAAGAAGGTCGACCATTGGGCATCGAGTTGTTGAGTAGGGGAAGTCAGATTGTGGTACAGCTGGGGTGGCTTGTCTCTAGTTAATTCTTTAATTATTATTTTTAGTTAATTAGAAATGTTGCGAACGATTGCTTTACGAAATGAGGCTGTGAGGAGTAGTTTTAAAAGAATTGTAAAAGCTAATATCGTAAGGTGTATAAATACTGAATGTGCAAGGAGAAGACATCCTCACAGGTGTGATATTATTTTTTTACAAATAATTTTCGAAGAAAACAGTGATTTATCAGTATATTAAGAGTATTGTCGGCTTGTCAGTGATATGTAGACTTTGTGCTGTTATTGAGACGTGTTATTGTTTAAAATAGGTAGCTAGCAAAATTGCATAACCAAAGACTGTCATTCGATAAACGAACTTAAATGGGTCTACATAAACTAATATCGTTGTCAAAAATGGCCAAACATATGCATGCTATTCTTTTAGGACGTAATATAATAATATATATTACGTCCTA
>JAGVSQ010002358.1:0-25027 GCA_022683975.1 Rhyacophila evoluta | reverse complement strand
GACAGTTTATACTTAATTTACGTAATTATAGTATAGGTAGATTTTTATTTCAATGTCATGTGTGCAGTTGTCTGGTTACCAAATACAAGGAGTAGTCTCACGAATTTCGTTAAAACGGGATTCGACCTGTATTTCATTACTTTCTTATTAAACTATGTATGTATAAAGTATAATTTCAATCATCCATTATTTTGGACTAGCCGATTATTATGGTTGTATATGTTTTGCATAATGATTTTTTAGTTTAACATACAGGCGTAAAAGCACTCGTTTTAAAATAATATACTTTATTGAATTCATAACAGTTGTCCCCAGCAGTTCCGAATAGTCATTGTTGAGAATGTAGAATACTCATTTGAAATTTGGTTGGTGTTAATTCTTAAAGAACATTAGATGTAGTCTATGAAATGGGTAAGTACACAGTACAGTCGTAATAATATGTAATACTTATAGGTCGTTTTATTTCGATTATCATATTGCACATGTATTTTTAAATTCCAACGTTGCCTGTCTTGTCTCAAATGCGCATGTCACTAGCATTCAGTAACCCTAACCCTTGTTCTCATGCTTTGATGCCGTTGTCTCAATAATAAACACCCTACTACGTATGTCAATCGGTATCAGCTGTGGGACGTGATGACGATTATTTTACTCATCGCATAATCGTTGGCGAACACTGATGGAATGACGATAATACTACCATATTACATAGTTAATAATATACATATTATTTACAAAATCTAATGTCACAAGATACATGTCAAACTCTATCTACGCATATATAAATTAGTAAAATAACCATCACCGCTTTTAAAGTGGTAAAATTATTTACTTTGCGTATTTTATGTAGGTACCTTATTAGACCACTATTATCATGAAAATATTAAAATTTATATTGACGACTAGCTCCGGCTTAAATACATAAAATATGAACGTTGGAGAAAATGCTAAGAAATATTTTTTTTATATAATACATACATTAATGATATGGGGAAATATCTATAGGTACACTATAACAGAGGCTGTTAACCTTTTTTGGGCCGTGGCCACCTTCAAAGTTTAAAGAAAGTCTGTGCCTCCTTTGTTTTTTAGGTCTCGCCCTATCATGAGATTTTTCCTTTCGTACATTAGTCTAACATTTTTGTCTGTAATTTCTACTTTCGTACCTAATCGCGTAGTATGTCGCGTAGTATGTCGCGTAATGTATACTGTATCTGCCTCCCTTAGAGTTTGGTATGCACCCCCAAATATTTATTTTTGGTTTGTGCCTCCCTTGAAGGTTTGTGCATTTAATAATTGCTACCCGAACATTGTACGGGATCGTTTTAAGTATAATTAAGGAAAATCATTTTTAGTAGCAGTACTAAAAACAAAAATCATTTTTGTCACCGTGTCCATCTTTTTAATCAAACCAGTGGTGGGATTCCGCATGTTGGCACCGATTCGTATGTGACGCAACTTTTATACAGATATAGAAACATTTTTTTAATGAAGTACATATTAATTATAGAATGTTAAAAGCCAATGGGTGATAAAGATAGCGTTCCGGTCATAAAAATATTTTTGTTCCCACCACTGGTTTCTGTATTTATGTACAGAATTTGTTACCTAGTAGAATTTGTTTCAGACTTCAAGACAATATCTGAAAGTGAACGAGTCGGTTGCTAAGTGATCAAATAATGAATACCATTAGCATCTCATTTCTTATAATGTTGTCGTAGATTATTTTCCACTTGTTACAAAAATGGCAACAAGCGCACCAATGTCGGGCTATTTCTATTCTTAAAGAGAGCGAATAAACAAGCAACTGACTACGTGGGTATTCATCAGTCGGAGGCCGTTCTATATGGATAACATATGTACATGCATATCTATCTACCTTCAAAATTAAAAGTGAAACAAGATGTTTGTCACGTATGCATTTCAGAAAAATCAATAATTTCTATCAACACTAATATGTATAACTAACGACAACCTTACACACCTTAACGTGCACACATTAATTTTAAAACCCTTTATAGCTAAACTAAACTACTTTCATTGTATTAACTTTAAATTTCATTAGAAAGATATTATGTGACCTTTTTGATCATAAATTATATTTCATATCTGACACACATTTATTGCGACCCAGACCAGTTTTATCCACTCTCAACAAATGCAAACTATTTATTAGCATGTCTACGAACAGTGTTTGAAACGTAACTATTATTATATGTGTATTCCAGAATAAGTTTTTCTTGTTCTTCCATGTGCAACCCTCGATAGAAATATAGATAATCCACGACATTTCCAGGAATTCTTATCGCAAGCCAATTTTCTTGCACTTTTCCAAGTCATATCAGCTGTGGCTCTACCAAATATTCATGGAGTTCGTATTAAAATATTTTCTAGGACGCTGGAACCTGGGTAGCTTAAAGTATATGTATTTATAGTGCTCTTATGTGTGTTTTTAGTTCTTCTAGATGTAGAGTAAGCGAATAAAAAGTAGTACATGGCTATTCTAGCAGGATGTACCTTCAACGAACTCATTATGTCGATACGCAAAATAACCAAGGCATACGAACCATGTCAAACCTAGATACATCGATTTCGAGCTTTGGTTAGATTTCTCAAGGCATGACACATAATTTTAAACCATAGTTTCTTGAAAATTATAACTATATTTGCTTCTCCTTTACATTATTTGTTTTAATATATTTATAGTAGATTGTGGTTCTTCAGTTTAGTCATATTTTCACATATTTGCTAATATTGATATTAATGGTTTATTGCTGGGAAATGGTTGAGTTCTTAATTGTTGTTTCAAAAATGACCACATACAAACTGCAACCACCCACATTATAATATCCCCAATGTTAAATTCTGCCATGTTTCACACGTAGTATTATTCAATGTTGGTAAATGACTATTGTACACACATTGCGGATTGGATTGCCTATGTCCTCAACAGTCCAACATTTCTAGTTATGACATGGAAAGAATATTTTTTTTTGAAGATCTGAATACCAATTTTCCGAATCGTCCAGAATTTTTGTTCGTATTTTATACTTTCGGACATAGTAGAAATCGATTAAGCACAGAATTACGAATTTGGTTTTGCCATCTCTAAGCTGATTTTGCATGCATTTTCATATTTAAAGGTAAAGAAGAGGTCCGCTAAACGGATAAATCGCTACCGGATAATCGAGAGAATATATTGTACAATGATATATATATATAGACACGTGATTTCTCAAATTTTGACTTAATTTGACAAAACGTAATGATCTTACAACACACCAATTTCCAACGACTTGAAAAAAATATCAAACGTCATCATAACGTATATTGCAAAAAAGTTTTTTTTATCTGTAATATTTTTTTTGTAAACAGATATCATATTGTTATTATTGTCTGTATTTATTATGCTTAAGTAATGTGATATTATTGATAAGTCCCCAAAATAAATAATGATAAAAATGAAATATGACCCACGAAACAGAAATATTGTATGCGTCAAATTGTCATTTTCAAATATTGTTTAGTAGACAGTTTTTACCTAATTATTTTTCTCAAATATAATACTTTTATTATGTAATATGCTTATCAAACATGTGCTATTGCGTAAAGTGTTTTCTAAATATTTAACCATGCTTCCCCGAATGTTGACCATATGAATCTCCACAACTTGAAAATATATCTTCACATGTTCATATTTCACTACTAGTATTGTTGTTAAACAATCGTCAAACTAATTGGACATTCCCGCACAGTCATACATCCCCATCAGGCATCGGCAACTGTTTCCAGTTGGGAGCCAAATTATCGTTCTATCTTCGAGTAAAGGACTGGACCAAATTATCTGATAAAATAAACAATTCGCTATCTTATATTGCATTTATTTATAATACATACCGATGGCCATCATAAGTTGACAGCATGTATCATTCATTTATAAAAATATTCAGGAGGACCAAAAAACTATGCAAAAAATAATTATTGTGACGTTAAAGAAAAGAAAATACACATTGGAGTGAAATAATGTTTATTTTCCTTTCAGTTTCACAGGGCTTGTATTGAGTAGCAAACTTTTATTTTATTTATAATTTTATCAAGAACTTTATTAAGTCTCAATCCATTAAGGTTTTAAATTGCTCTTTTTATGTAGATTAGATATTTATTATACAATCATTTTACGCTTTCACAATAATTTGAGATTCTAGTAGATAGAATTGAAGAATTACTTATGAAAATAAACAGTATTTCACTCCAAAGTGTATTTCATCCTCCTGAAAAAATGAACAAATGTAGATACGTGTTGTCAACGTGTCGCCACCGGCACAATACTTTGGCAAAAGCTTTACATACGTTTTATAATAATGAAATGGACAACATAACAATCTAGTGTTGAGATTGGCCATGCACTTGAACTAGAAGTTTATGAATTTGACCTTAAGGATAATAAATAGCTGATTTATTGGATCTCATCCGCAAGAAACATTCACTGTTCACACATCACACATGTGCATAATTATGTGCTACCAAAATAGTTTTTTTTTTTTAACTAACTTCGTTGAAATAGATTAGGGCCGCACTAAAATAAGCAGAGAGCCGGATCTAGCCTGCGGGCCAAGGGTTGCCCATATGTGATCTAAATAAATATCAAAGGCGTATTGATTTTGACAGGACTCAAACCCATGACCTCACTTCGCTAATTCAGAAACACGTTTGGACAACGACCGATTGGCCAATATTAATATCATAGTAACACAATATGTATTTACGTAAAAATTTGAGTGTGATAGTATAATATTAGTGCACATAAAGAAATGTTACATTAAAATCAATCAATTAACGTAATTCTAAGTTGATAACGAACGTAAAAACGTAAAAAGTATTATAAGTGAAGATTTTAAATTTGAATAATTCAGTCATATAAATATATGAATAATATCATATGATTTATTTATAATCATCAAAGAAAAAAAGATAATGTGGCATGTTTTGAGCCGAAAATTATTATAGAATACAACTCACTAGCCGTGACTTATCGACCCCTGGTTCAAATACGTTGACATTACCGCCACATATACATAATTATATAATGTAGGTACATTAATTAACAACAATGCAATTCATAGTGAGAAAATATGTTCTCTGTACAGTGTTATATATTCTTTTGGAATTTGAATCTTATCCTACAATTGATCGATTACCTTTAATATAACAGCTACCTCTTTCAATATTATCATAAACAAAAAATATTAGCGTCCATAAATGTTATATCTTCTCTCAAACTTATAAAAGTAACTACATATTTCCGTGATCACTTTGCCATGCATTATACTAATGCTGTTTCGAATTACGAAAATTTTCACTTGAAAAAGAAGCAAGTTTTCTATACTATAATTATTTCAAATTATTTGAGATTGAAAAGATAATGCATTCTTGTGTAGATGGGGACTTCGCCGTATTTTGTGTTTGTGCTCGTTGTCGCGTTAGACCTGCAATACGCCACCCCAGAAGATGCCAAAGACAATCGTTTTAATCCACTAGAATTTCAGTAGTTGAATTTTAGTGGACCTTCTACGAGAATGTGTTTTCAGTGCTTTGCAACTTGCAGCGAAACGATGCTGGATCATCAGAAATGCAACATCGTATCATAAATATTCTAGTGACTTACTTACTTTAGTTTATTTTTTTCTAGTGACCTACGTGACTTTTATTCTAGTGACTTACTTATTTTATTGAATTTTACATTTATGTAATTCTTAATAGTATGATATTAATTTGTTATTGACTACGTTTAGCTCCGATGAAGTTTTATTAATTATAACTAGGGCCGCACCGTGCTAATGTGCATATCGTACACCGCACAAGGGCGCCTGAATACAATGTGCGCCTTTTAATCAGAACAATTAAATACAATTGGGATACCTATGTTACTGTTGAGTCAACCAAAACTAGGTCGTGCAACCAGTCACTGACAGGACGGTCAACACTGACAATTATGAATACCACCCGAAATCAGGTTGATAAAAGTGTCGTTTCCCGAAATTTTACTACTCAAGCACGTGGAGACATTTATTAAAAGTTTACCTGGTGTTATTTTGAAGATAAAATAACAGTTAATTATATTTTTGATAATACGTTTTTTAAACGTGGATGTTTGCTTTCGACGACCTGCGAACTACCGGGAAATGCGAGCACGCCTTGGAATAAAGTTGGATGGGAACCAAAAAGTTTCGCTGTTTAGAGAAGTGAGTTGTGAATAATATTTACGCGTGCAGAAGCCAATAACCTGGGTAAAAATAAAACTCCTTGCACTCTATCGTATTGAAGTGACCTAAAATCATTAATAGCTGATTCTAGACGAGACTATGGTTGCGAAATAAAATGTATAGACATCTTTTCCTGCTAAAACTCCGATTCACAACGAGAAATAAATAGGGTTGCAAGTTATAACAGTATTCAAACATATAATACATTGGAATATTGTTTTACACCAAGGAAGAATACGTCTGCTGAGACAGGTCCTGAAAAATAATCAACTCGACTCAAATCCAAATTTCATCAAAATGTAGGTAAGTACCATTACAAATTATTATTATAAAAAATCTAAAATTAAAGTTTGATTTCACCGTATATCATTTATACTCGACAAATAAATAATTTCTACCAAATTAATTACGCATTAACAATAGGTATCCGATGAAAACGATTGAAATTGAAAAAAATTAAAGCTATTTCAAATTTATAAACTTCCATATTATCGATCGTTATACCGGTTTTACCTTGCGGGACCTCATATCACGTGTATAACTACCAACAATGCTTTATATTGATGCGTTTAGAGATATGTTTGTTAAATTAAATATGTACCTACACGGTTAGATAAATCACTTTTCCGGATGGGTATGCGCCTAAAATTAGACAGAGCCGATCAGAAATTTGTTGAAAATTACATATTACTTCAATTCGGTGAACATCAGTTATTGACAACTTCATTCTAATTAATTATCACACTCATAAAACATATTTCACCCCAATATACATATATATTCAGACACCCTGTGTCAGTTAAATGTACTATTTTTTATTAAATTCTGGAAATGTAAAATTTCAAACCTAAAATTTTGACAAACAAAGATTAAGCAATCGAGCATCAACTGTCATTATCTAAGTATTATCATAGTATGGAAATATATATTTTTAATACCATGTTCGCTCCCAACGTGGAGCATATGAACCAACAAAGTGTGAAGATATCCACTCGGAAAGAAGAGTATATGGATCTCCGCAATGTGAAGACACGACAGATTATTTTTCACGAGAATTTTTGTTTTGTCAGACAATTCAATTAGTTAACCCAATGGGCATCACAGTCGGATTTTTTAAATCCGACAGATGGGGAATCGAACCCGCATTCCCTGGATTGCTAGGGGCGCACGCTACCAACTACGCGACCGGGGAGACATGGAAACATGGATATATTCTCACCTAAAATCATAAAAGAGCAGTAGAACGTACAAGATTGTTAAAAATTCAAAAAATACGATATCTGTGCTATATGTTTAAAAATAACTAAGATTATGTATAATTATTTTTAAATTTTTTTGAATATGTGTCAGTTCTTCGTCAGTGAATAGTTGCACACCATTTTTAATGACGAAGATGTCGAAACGTCAAACCAAGCTCGCGAATGACGATAGTATTAATTATTTAAATAATTTTCTCTCAGTGAAATCATTATATTGTTGGCCAAGCATGAAAATTAAATTAAGTTCGAATAAATAGTCGCGTTATATAGGTTTTATTATTTTTATTAAACGACATTTGAAAATGATGCGAAAGAAAAAGTCTATGACCGTTTCGCCCTTGAATTGTTTATTCGTTTCAAAAATTACTATACAATAGTAAAAGTAACATTATCAGGTGATTAAAATAACATATTAAGTTCTTTAGAATGTGGTGAATGCAAAATAACGAATAATAGTTATGACTGTTATTAATATGATAACACCAAGGTCGCAAAATCGCCAAAAGGAAGCCAGGCATAAATTAAATTATCACAACTATAACATTGATAAGAAAATACTATTTGAAGATATAGTCTCTTCATTTTATTCCACAATATTACATAATATATTCCATTCGCTATCTAAAAATGTCGCCTTTTATATAACAAGATACGTTTTAAGCTGTTCTACAGTATAATTATCAAATATTTATTATATTGAGCATAATTTATGTATGGAACAACTCGTCATAATCATATACATAATATAACTAATCGAAAATCAAATCTATCAAAAAATTGATACTTTTCTTCTACTGTAATTTGAAATGAATAAGATACAGATTATCTTTTCTACGAGGACTAGGTTTTAATCGATCGTTCAGCCCATTATCAGTCATTTAATGAACGTTAAAATATCCGGTATGGAGCGATTTACATGCCGCTATCAATTCCATCACCAAGACGATGTGAGTACAATTTCGATTAACATAAATAAATATCCATCTGACGAAATAAGATACTATTATTCTACGATAATAGGTTGAAAATATACGAGGGTAAGAAACATATGATTTCCAATAATTAAGCTCAATGTATTATGATGATTCAAAAAAAAAAATATAAAATTTAAAAAATCAAAAAAAAGAGGTACGTTGAATGATAGTTCTTATTCAATCTGGCAACACACATTTGCAAAAGGTGTAAAGGTGCAATTTATTAAAAACGTAATAGTCCACAGACGATTTGGATTCTGAGAAAATTAATCATTTTTTACAACGTAGTTTCGCTTAGATTAATATTTACTACGTATTGTTATTTTTTTATTTCGAATTCCTATGATATAACTATTATAGTATAATTTATTTTCTTTCGTAAAGAGCAACGTAAACAACATTCTTATTGCCTGCAATAACTACCAATGCGCAATAAGTTAAAAAAATACTACGTACAAACTTGGCTGCTGTAAAAAAACGTCGATACGTGGTGGATATTATTTATACAATATTCGTATGTTTAATTAACTGTATATTAAATTACATTGCGTTCTTATCATTTCAAATTAGGATTGTACGAAGACGTCTAGTTAAACAGTTTCGTAACAAATAAAAAAAAAAATCAAATTGAATTTCATCATTTAAATTTATTGTCCACCAATCGTACAGTCCACATGCGAAGAATGTGTCACTTTGAAGCACGCCAACTTTACGTACCTAGCTATGTACATAATATTTATATGGATATCATTATAATTGATTATTTTATTCAAATGTTTTATGTTATGTTTTATTAGCCGGTAAATTGAAAAACACAAGTGAATGGAATGATATTGTAAATAAATCACACGACTTAACGTTAGCAGTAAAGTTGTAGAATGTAGATTTTGTAAACACAACAATATCTTTGTTGACATAACAACAGCAAGGTATGTGTTATGAGGACGATTGCATAATGACATTATACTTTAGTCACGCCATTTTTGAAGATATTTATTACATGCAAATGCATGTTATAAATCTCTTTATTATTCAAAATCAGTCTTCCTCAGCTCATTTTGAGACATTTATCATGAGTGTCTTTTTGCTTGACTGGCAGATTTAGATGCGCGATGACACTAAACTATTGCTTAGAATTTAGAACATGGATGGGAAACTTTTTGCTGTAAGAGGGCCAAATATGTTTCATGGGGATATTAGTACGGGCCGCACTCGTGCCATATCAAATGGCCCATGTGTCATTACAGTATACATACAATATGTATGACATCTTCCGTCACGTGCGTTGCAGCGAGAATTTTGCGGGCCGCTGGTTTAGAAGATAGAGAGAGGACGTGGATGACTTTCATCAAATTTTACCTGACCTTGAGCGGGATTACTGGATCTTTGGAAAAGAGCTGCCGGTATGTAGTCATGGATGCAGCAAACAAATGACAATACGGACGGTAAGTATCAACAAAAACTCATATTTCCCCTTTTATTCTCTATTAAATTAATAAAGCACGGAGTCTATCTAGAAACCACGTGCCATTTCAGATATCCAGAAGACGCCTGTATCATGTGAGAATGTCCAAAAGTGTGTACCGTGTAAGTGGAATTACTCAAATTTTTCTTACCACCTCACAAGTGCGAATTTCATTGCTTCGTGGCGATTCATATTGTGAATCCGTTTTTAAACTTCAGTACACTTACTTGAATGCGTGAATAGTAATAATTTATAACAACTTCTAGGACACTTCCGTTCGTAGATCATTTCTTGATATTAACGCAGTGGGGTATGCTTGATTGAAAGCTTGCTGGAGAGGGGACGGTGGACGTTGGCAAATTTATGTATCCCATGAAAAGGCCGTAGCTTTAATTCTTTAATGGATACATACATATAGAGACAAGCAAACTATGATGACTGACTTGATATTATTTTCCGTTAAGCGTATTACGTCGTTGGGTATCTAATAGTTATTCGTACATTATTTTTTAAAAAAATCGTAAACAGAGTCGTTAGCTTGTTTTTCTTGTTTCTATTTGAAATTTATTTTCGAACACTCTTCTCAGTTACGTATTTGATTAGTGTTTACATTGCTATAAAATATTTTCGAAACAATAATTTGAAAAGTCAAAATAGCAATCTTTTTGGCGGTTCATGTACTACCCACATCATATAAATATATTAAACCCATCCACACCTCACAATGATTCTTTACTACTGCCATTACAAATGCCACAAGTTATTTTTCTATGCTTATATGTATGTAAAAAATATTGTATCCCGATAAGTTATTATATATTAAATAACTTCAACGCGAAATAGAAAAAACGTAAAGAAGACGCAGCGTCCATCAACGTGTATACTCCTAAAGATACCTATCCTCCCTTCTCAGCCTCTCGCTCCGTTTAAAGTATTTCTCCACAGCGGATGCGATGGGCAGCGGAAATTGAGTAGCTCTCGACCTTGAATTAAATCAGAAAGAATATCTGCATACCCTGAGAGAGAAATTAGGAAGGTTTAGAATGTGAATGAGGTAGGCAGAATCGAATCCCTTGTCTCGTAGAAAGTAGGCGAACTGGTGAACCCTGTAAGGACTGACATCATAGGACGTAGGGTTTTGATATTTTAAAATCAGCTCACGTAACCCACTAGCTTATAACGGTATCCAAAGTTAAATCGAACAATTTTGTATGATGATCCCGACAGGGAGGACAATATTTAGAAAGAGTTTCCCTCCAAAATTACGTAAGCAAACATATTATTATGATAGTAATCAATCAGTACACGCGGAAATGGCATTAATGAAAACTTCGTTCAAGACTTACCTTAGTCGAAAATACAAGCCAAAAATCCGAACAGTTTCGAACATCGATTTACTGCTCCCTTGAGTCACTTATGTACATGTAATATACATCGTAATTCTGTAATTAGTATTATACATTCGAAATTACTTCTCACTGTTGCTATGGAAAACACACACGCGCAGTGTCCCTTATTTTCTTCATCACATAAATCAAACACAAAATATTTAATAACAATTAGTAATTGTCAAATAATTTACCCGCATAATGTATTCAGCGGAGCTAGCTACGGGATGCACGGAGGTGACATGAGGTGTTCATATGCTCCACTTAGGGAGCGGATATGCAAAAAAAAAAAAAGTATTCATATTTACTAAATGTCACTATTGCAATCCATATATATACTCAATGAACATAATAAAAAGTTAAGGAATTTATTACGTGACATAGACATTCATAATGTATTATATAACAGGTTTTAAAATAAAAATCGTACGGAGCTCACCTTTTAGAGGGCCAAAAGTCCTTGGCCTTAAGAACGCGATGTAAACAACCGAGGTACCTATCCACCTATAATAGTTGGCTATGTAGGTACCTTGACAAAAAATGTTGTTTTGATCATATTGGTGTAGCAAAAAATGCCACAATTATGTAGCGTAGAAAGTGGATTCTATTTCGTTAGGAACGTACGCCTTTATCATTAACTAGTTCTCCAAATATGGCATTTAAAATTGCAGTAAAACGTTGATTATAAGGAGGACAAATTTAATTACTAAGTAAACAAATTTTGTGAACCAGATTAACCGTGGTGGGTAAACGAAAAAAAATATTTGTGATTTCAATTTTTTTTCTAATTTTCAACAAACGATGATATTTTATATGAGGTACGTATGAAGCAAGGATTGAACTGTGTACTGTGATACTTTTCAGGTTTGAAATATTTACACTATACAAAAAATATTTGTATGAACCATCGATACATAAACATCGAGTGTCTTAAAGAAGATTAATTATTCATATAAAATGCATATACAATGATATATTTTTGACGTTTTACTTAGTTAATACTTAATTCAAATTAACTGTGTATTTCAATTATTCGTGTTATAATGCTCTCCTATCACTGTTAATCCTATATCAAATTTAATATTACGAGTCTTGATAATTATTATCTAAATTATATGATAAATAATAAACATTATTAGAGTATGTTTTAAATTATATGTAGATACATCATTCAAGTTTATAAGTTGTAAAATGACGAAAGAATAATCACAAATCGATTTATAACTTCAGAATTTTCAAAAAAGTTGAGAGTTTAAAAACGAATCCCCTCAAATATGTTTGTAAAATTTTTGTCTTTGTGCATGTGCGTCTTGAAATTTCTTTAAGATTATATTCTATTAATTTGTCTTTATAACGGATGTGGAAGATTGTAAAGTTTAAATCAATGTTCATCGAGTGCTATCAATTTACAATCGGACCTCGTATAACACGGTCATATGGTTCCATAAAAACGTCGTGTAATTCATATCCGTGTTATAGGAGGTTTGAAGCTCATACAAAATTAAAATGCTCATTCCAAAAAAATATCGCAGTTCGGTTATATTCTTTATTTAAATGTACGTTTACGTATCTATTTAAAATACTTACATAATATACGATCATTCATCATGACTTTCACTTACAATACTATTTATTCGACTGTTTTTCAAGATGGATTGTAAGTATTAATTATCGGAGGAATTTTTGGATTAAACCTTTTAAAACTGCCTAATAAGCGATTATCTGATTTTCGCGTGTAATTATTTATGTATTTTATGATAAGGAACCAAGTATTTTTATAATTAGCCGTTGAAGATCAAACTTCTTTCCATTATAGGATCATTTCCTACAAAATAATGTTCTGATTAATCAGCTTACTCCAAAACATCATGTGTTGTTTTTAATATTAGACAAGTAGCTGTATTTTCTCTAGTGATTACTTTGGCCACATGTTTTCCCAACAAGCATTTAAAGTTTATTTTTCTATTTCTTTGACTATGAATTTAGTCGAATATGATGAATAGAATATTTTTGTGATGGTATGTGCTAGTGGTGTCCAAATCAGACATGTTAATTAATTTTTAAATGATTTTTCTAAAACCGTGTAATACATACACGATTATGCCACAATTCATCAAACATTTTATATCGAACGCGTGCTGTAGAAGTACCGTGTTATACGAGGTCCAGGTGTATAGTGTTTGTTTAAACACATCTGTGTGTATCATTTAAAAATATTATTTTTTCTCGTTATCATATTATTGATGTTTTAATGAATACATTATGCCTGGCTTTAAATGCACTTCCTGCTAACTAGGATATCCATCTGTCGTGAGAATTATTTTAATGAGAGATAATTCAGCCGCACAAATTGCACATCTTCAGATCACCGTTTGATTTGAAAAACTATAACTGATTTGTATAATGGAAATGAAACAAAGCGCAATGACCGATTACGGGGTTTCAACAATTCGGGTTCATTCATGTCAAGATTATATTTACAGGAAAACATTCAATAAATGAATGACTGAGTTCAGTGAATGCCAACTTTCGAATAATTTCAACAATATTAACTATACGATTTATTATTAAATGAGGTGGGACCGATCTATAAATTCAAAAAAAAATTGATATTATTCGTGATGACATGGGTTGGGCTTGTGCCAATTCACATTTAAATATATAAAACCATCAGGAGTGAAATCCTCTTTAAAAGCTTATATTCAAGTAAGCATGTACTATTAATTATTTGTACTGAAAATTATATATAATTCTATCTCCCAGGAGGACTGGATGATGAACTAGCTGAAGAAAAGGAACAGCATGCAATCCAAAAACTTTCTGATTATGCCATCATTTTTCAGGATGGAAGTCGCGGATCATTGTCAGTGTAGGCATCAAAAAAATTTGAGTTTTTATTATTTAAAACGTGTCTAAATTATTATATCTATTTAAACATAAGAGATATGAAAACGCAAAAAAATATTGGGGAGGTGTGGTAACATAAAGATTGGAAGCCGCTGGAGTATGCTATAATACTATCTGAAACTTCTTGTATTAAACACAAATCGAAGAAATATAAAGCAGCACATCAAATATATTATTTTTTAATTTGAAATGTTTTAGTAATTTTTTTATTGCTTTTTTAATACATAGATGTAATATCGATTTAATTATCTTTCGTATTCTACATTGCTAAATAATTGACGCTTAATATTCACCCAAGAAGTTGCAGTGCGACCGTTCTAGATGGATGAATTGAAATCTAAATCGGAAGCCATTTATTTTGGTTAGTTTTTTTTTTGCAGAGCACACTGCGCTTGTTATTCAAACTCCGTCTACCATCGCATGCTTTGTGGTTACACCAAAGATGTCCAAGGTTACTAGCTCGCAGCGTTTAAATGGAAAATTTAAATTCAAATCGTCGTATTGTCTATTTAAAGTCTGCATATATTTCGCTGGTCGTTTTCGGCCGAGCACAAGGCACTTCCTCTTTTTTGAAGGGATATAACGCACCTGTATATTTTGTCAATGCGCAGGTTCAATATAACAAGCAAATTTAATCGCAAACAAAAATGTTCACCGAACGCACATTATCAAAAATATTATATGTACGTGAGAATGCATTGAGTCTTGCATGGGTCTATTATAAGTGACTTAAATTCGGTTCGATAAAGATTAATTTGACCAATTCCATCAAATTACTGTTTATCAAACTAATAAGTTATAACCTAGCCTCAATTTAAATTTAATTTTATAATATCCTGTCTGTGGTCGAGTTGGTAACTGCTTAGACCAGCACTAGATTCAAGACTCATATGGAATGGATATTTTTGTGTTTAAATATACAGGGCATGGATGGCCAGTAGGTTAAGCGTTTTACCAGGACAAGCCAACCTGCAGCCCGTGGCGTCTTCTGTTATGTGTTATGTAATAAATATACTTATTATATAAAGCCGTATAACAACTTTTTGGCCGAACTTTTGAACCATCATTGTAAATAAACAAAGCCATGACGTCTTTATCGCCAAACAAATATATTCTGTTGTTGTTAAATACATGTTTTTTCTTCATATCATCGCCGATATTGCAAAAACACGTATCTTGATATTTTTGTTTAAGTCACTTTGTAAAGTATAGTTTCATGTTTTGCAATATCTTGTATCACTGGCACATGTTTTCATTAACATTTCATTTGTACATATTTTATATCTACATTTTTTTTTCAGATTCGTACTATTTGAACACTTTCTGTATACGTCTGGATTCAAAATTAAAATCAATCACTTACAAAAAATAATAAGTGGTATTTCCATTGTAAAGCCAGACTATGAAACCAAATTTGTAACTATTCTTATTTATGCGTAGCGCTTGGAAAATTTCAGGACGTCAATTCGGACCGTGGGGAAATTTAGGTTGGTCAGGTCCACATCTCTGCAAATACAGTCTGTCAAAATAATTTTTCACCTTTTGTGACATTTTCGGTGAAAAATTTAGTTCCCTTGAAATTGTAAGGATATATTAATTTATAATTTTTATACAACCGAAAAAGATATGTTTTATCGGTATAGGTATGCCATTTATGAATAATCGAGTTAAAATGTAAACATGGAAATGGCTTACGATATCTCCAATCAATTTGTTGGTAATGTTACACATTCACCGATTAGGCTAATTCTTCGATGTTCTCCACAATGAATGACCCTCCTACGATTCTTAAATACAACTGCAATATAATATTATAATATCGCGAACACGTTTGTAAGTATGAATATCTGACGTGAAATATTTTACATTCTACATTTGGTATGTAATTCGATAATAAACAATAGTAATAATTGATGGGTAAATCCAACATAACAATGTAGGCGTCATACATCGTTACTGACAATACAAATTAAGCAGTTGTTTTGTAAAAATTGACACATACGACGATTGTATAATTAAAATGCAGCGTTAACGCCATAGATATGTGATGATAATGAAGCCATTTCTCAGGGTGTATAGGATTCATGATTAATTTTGCCACAGTTTATGTATATAAATAAATAAATATACAGTATTTATCACTTTATTAAATTCATAAATGTAAAATATGTATGAAATATCTAACTTCTTAATAAAAACAGTTGTCTGCGTTAATATTGGTTTGGCAGTGACATGGTTTGACTTCGTGAGGAACTCACAAACCGGGGAATGAATGAAGTAGATGCCTATTTCGCGAAAAGTTATGCAGTGATATTGAAACTGGCCGGGCGACGAACTGTGGATGCCTTTAGAGATTTTCTCGATCCTGATTGTCGCTTGAAGTTGTAGAGTGAGGAGTGTTGGGATAACCTGGGAGGGTGCAAACTAATTTATAGGTGACAAGAAATCTTGGAGACAATGTGAGGTGGCTTTGTGCTCCACGTACAGGAAGTATATGATCACCTAAAACAAAAGAAATTGTTCTGATGTTCAGCGTAGTAACATTGCCATTCAAATAGTAAAAAAATCAATACAATTCCATCTATAAAAGTTTAGAAAAAAGTTTTGGAAAAAAAAACTCAATTCATATTTTTTGTAATCTCTGATAATGAACCAATAACGGATAACAATATTTTGCTTTACTTTTACTGAAATATAATCTTCGTCAATTGAATGGCACGAGGCTGTTGACCGAATTTGACCGAACCGAGTCATGCGACATGCCCACATTATCAAAATAAATAAATTCTGAAGCGACTCAGCAAGCAGCAAAATATTAAGTATTTTGTTTGATTAAAATTGTTTTTGTCAAATGCGCATAAAAAAAACCTATCAAATGACGTAATCGCGAAACATGTTGTGTGAAGCTTACAGGAGCGTTATGAAACACATGTTATCGTATTTTAAAATGGTTTTCATATGAGACCTCATTCAAGTGGTTGCACTCTTCTCGGTGCAGTGCATTCCGTTGCCGTATGCCTACTTACTACGTATGTTTTTCTGCTTTCCAGCTACTTAACGGATATTTTTTGCTCATTGGGCATAATATGCAGATATTATTTCGTCGCCGAATCGCGCGTCTTATCCACCTCTCCCACTTTTAAGCTCTGATAATTCATTGGCGGTCCACTTGATGTTTTTACGCGAGGTAATTATCGAAATACCTGTAGTATTATCAACCCTTTGTTTGCCAGAATCCTATTCGTTCGATTTTGTTAAATTAGCGACAACAGCCGGATTCGACCTCATAATCAAAGAATCGTTCGAACACGTTTTAATGGACCGTAGACTTTAGATTTTAGACCAAACTATTCGACATGAATTTCTTTTTTTGTTTTCATCATTCTTGTATGACACAATCGCGACAATTCTGCATAAATTAAATTAAATACGAAAGGCTCGGCAACCAAGATAATTAGGTGATATTTTTAATGAGTTACTGTCTAAATGTTTTCAAGGAACACATCGCAATGTGAAAATGTTGTTAGAAAAAACACTGTAAAATAAATGTACCTAATTTATCATGCGCATAAATAAGAAACGAAGATTTCAATTACTACGAGGTTTACTTTATACTATTGCTGTTAATAAAAGTCACTTAATCATTCCTTATCAGAAGGGATTATGGATTTTTATATTATTTAATTACTGATTGGGCATATTTTGTCTCATGATAATTCTGTAAGTAGGTTGATAAATGAATCTATTTAAAAACAAAATACTACGTACTCGAAGGTGTCTATTGTAATACATTATCGTACATGTGTGTACGAATAAAAAATAAATTATGATTATTTGTGATAACATTCAATTCTATTTAATGATTTTACATTTTGATATCAAGAAAACGAAAATAATCTTCAACAGACTTACAGACGCTCTAACCTCTAATACACACGCAATACCATTGATATGCGATTTATTAATTGTATACTAGTGATAGTACTCAATGGGAGTTGATTTTAAACACAAAACTCTTTAAAAATTCCAAACATATATAATTATGGATTACTATTACCAGCTCGGATTTCGTCTTTCAGTATCTCCAGATTGTATATATTTACACTAATAGTTTGCAAGTGGTCCAGTAATTTTCTAGAAATTCTATATCACGTTCGGATCTCCCAAAAATGTTAAATAAGTTTTATTTAATAGAAGGGATGGATAGTCATGGTAAATATATTGGTATTTTTATATTACTAATCTTTGTTTAAACATTTAATCATGAATATAGGTATTAATATACATGTATGTAGTCGTATAAAATTTAAATATTTGTCACAATTTTTATTATATATTGTATATTGATCATTTCAAATTTTGTCAAGATATTATATATGTTTTACATTATATTTCATTTCTATCTTCTTGCTGTCTTTTTATAATATAATATGTACATGTATTTAATAAGAGAGTTGAGCCGCATAGGGTTAAAACTTAAAGCATTGCTCCATGTTTAGAATAAAATCAAGAAACTATGAAAACGATGAGGCTTTATTCAAATGCAGCATCATTGTATACGATTGATGAAATTTGATTATATATTATGACACTGCGATTTGAGTAAATTCAACATCGGCTTAAATATTAAAAGCTTTTACTTATTTTCATAATAACTCTTGATAAAAATCAAAATGTTTTCGTTTATGTTGTATTTGTTTAGCACGCATAAAATTATTTTAGTTTTTCACAACACCTATAATCTGTACACAATGTAATATCGACACGTGCCGTGCGAAATAATAAAAACAGAACAAAATCTACGTCGTACGTTATTATAGCGCAAATGATTAACTGATTTATTGTTCTCTTTATGAGTTCCAAATTATTGTTTCGACCAACATCTATTTATCCAAAGGGCTTCCGCACTAAATATGTACAAGAAATTTAAATAATTCTTCGATTATTATTTAGAATGTTTAAATTTTCGTTTTCAAATATTATTTGCTGTATTTTAAAAACATTGTTAAAGCTTTTGAATATTATAAATTAATATTTATTACTAGCATGTATTAATTAAATGATAATTAATAGTTCATTGATAATAGTTAGTTAGTTAAAAACCATTGTAAAGTTTTACTACTGCTAAGTGTATTGGATTAAACTTTTAATTATCTTAGGGGTCTTCTAGTTAACCGATAAGTTGGGTGGGCGCTTCAGAGCTAGAGATTGCGGGCTGGATTCCTAGAGATATTAGATTTTTTTAAATCTAAAGATACAGGAATGGATGCCCATGGGGTTGAAAATTTTTTTAGCAACCAATTCTCGTGAAAAAAATCAATGAATCAACCAGAATGTGGAGATCCATAAATTGGCAATCTTCACACCGGTGATGTTCATGCGCTACACCAGTGGTCCCCAAAGTGGGTACACCAAAGAAGTAGAATCACAATCACATGCGAGTGTACGATCATGTATCACGTGAGTGCGAGGTTCTCTCACTGGTCACTGTGTCTGCTGGGATACAACTTATTTATTTTAGTTTTAGGGGTACGCGATCAAAAAAAAATTGAAGATCGCTGTGCTACACTATCGCAGCGTATATACAATAATTTAATAAATATACCCCTTGTGTTGTCTTAATACAAATCTGAAATACGGTGGATTTAACTTCATAACTTCACAACGTCACTATTGTCAAGTAAACACATCAAACACGAGGCAGATAAAGAGATACATCATTAGAAAAGCTCTACCATGTCCCATGTTCGCTCCGAAAGTAGAGCATATGGATCTACACAATGTGTAGATATCCACTCCGAGAGTCGAGTATGCGGATATTCCCAATATGAAGACGTTTTGACAGATTATTTGTCACGAGAATTGTTTGTCTGACAATTGCTCAACCTAGTGGATATCCAGTCCTGCAATTTTGGATTTTTAAATCTAACCGTGCGAATTCAACCTGCATTTCCCGGATTGCTAGGCGTGCACGTTAACCTCTGCGCTACCGGGGAGACTTGCTTATTTATAGTTACATTAATCTATTGTTGATTATGAGTCCTGCGACAAGATAATTTAATATCATGTTACCCATAAAATTCGTATTTAGTATAGGCTTTTCGATACAGATATTTTATAATAAATTAATCGTCGATATTACACGATCAGTTAGTTGTTCGGCAACAAAATTTAGCGATGCTCGATTGGCCAGGGTAATGCTCTTTGCATAATTACATTATTGTGTGTATTGCGCAAACTGTATATGTACTGTACTGACGGAGCGACAACATCGTAAAATATCCAAGGCCTCGGACGCAAAAATAGCCTGGAAGGCGAAATTAATAATATTACCATTATAGCTTTATTGAAATGACATGCTGCACATTACCGCCGAAAAGGAAATCAACCTTGTCATTTAACAAAATCAATAGATTCTGCAATAAAGTCATACAATAAAATAAATTAAAACATTAAAATTATGCGCAGACTCTTCATCAAACATGTTAATGTGACGTGTATTTAAATTATTTTATTATCATAAGACATCGAAAGATTATCTTATCACTGTCGTTTTGTTTGTGTCAAATTAATATTTTCCACAATACATATTGATTTCTTTTGTTCTTTTTTATTTAAAATGCACAATACGAACTGTCATATTTGGATTGGAAATCTAAGGCAACATGGAATGAGTGTTGGGTACAATTGATCAGGGCGTGCTGCATGATGTCTTCGAATCCATTGATAATTTATTGCATGCAATCAGGGACGAAATAGATTTAGCAACGAACTGTATTCTTTATACAAGTGGCCGCGGATCGAATAGTTATCAAACTGAGCATACGCTACTGGCCCAAGGGCTGTATGGAGTGGCGTAGCTACCGAGGAGCAGATTGCTCCAGATGCACAAATCAAGTGGGCGCAAAATGTTATTACTGGTGCGAGAGCAGTGACAGGTTTACCTATATACTAATTCCTACTAAAAATTTCCGGACTGGATAACGTGTGACCTAAATAAAAAACGAGAAACCGCGAGATTTTGGAGGAAGTACGAAATTTGAATTTTTAAGATGCTGCGAGACATAAAAAATAAAAAACGAGAAAATATAGGGGGTGCAACGATTATACTTGCTCCATGGCGATAAATTTGTAGCTACGCCACTGCTTCGTAATGTAACGATAAATAATTGATATAAAACAAAATAAATAAAACTAGGAAATAACAGAGAAAATCTATTCTCCTCAGCTTCTTATTTATTTAGAGAGAAAATTGTTACATAAAGAGTGCAAAAAACTGACAAAACTGGTTTTAGTGTTCATATAACCCGAATATTCTGATAAATAGCGGAAAAACCACAGACGGCATCTATCGTTCACTTTTCGTGTTTCGGCAGACACGTGCGGTTATGTTTTTTGCACAAGTTTTGCGAATTCGCATATTGGCAGGGAATAATGGATCTGTGAGATATTTGGTCCACATTCGAGGCATACATGTATTTGCCATGAATTAAACTCAAAGGCGTGTCGCCACCACGTTGATGATTCTATCTATATATTATACCAGTGGTCGGCAAACTCTTGACCCAACACAGACAAAGTTGAGTTTTTTTCGAATTAGAGGGGAAGAAGAAATTCTAATTTCTTATTTTTTTAGGTCTCGCGCCTAATATTTTTTTTACTTCTTTCCAAAAATTCTGCGAGGAAAAAAAACGTGAGACCAAGGAAAATCAATTGACTGAAAAAGAGTCGCACGTGCCTACACAGATCCGCAAGCGGCTCGTGCGCCGCGGTTTGGCGACTTCTGTATTATACGTACTGCCAATTTTTTAGCGCCGTTACGCACCAATCCACGCACCAACGTAGATAAGTATGCGATATCATTCTTACTAAGTCGACGTTACGCCATCTATGTTGGCTGTAGATTCTCTCAAGTACATTAATCAATAATAATAACCAGTGTTCCTGATCACCTTTGCGAATATATTTCGACTGTAGAAAGGAAAAATGAAGTAACCCAAACATAAAGATTTTTAGAGGAGGCACAAAATATGTCTATTTAATGATTTTGGACCAAAGTCAAAATGTTAAATACACACAACATTGAAGTGCACGAAGACTAAGAGTGACGTTTTATTAACCCAGTGTGATATTAATTTAAAAAGCTATTAAAAAACCAATAAAATTTATGTGGGGGAAGTCTTTTTTCTCGTCGTAAATTACACAGGCAATCGTTTTTCCAAACTTAAGAGCATAAAATAGGTACTAATTCGGCATTTGCAGCTTAAATCCTCTTGATAGAACGTGTATTAAGTTGTATACGCTGTGATTATTGAAAAAAAGTTATTTTAAAAAGCTGTGTGGGCTATGTCATTTTTCTTTTGTAAAGTGGATTTAAAAAAATCTCTTAATGTATATTTGTATTACCCGCGTGTAACCAAAACACATTATACGGTATAAAATTCGTATTTAAATTTGAATATTTTAAAGATTCACATAATAAGTATGATGTGTATGTACAAAACGACTGTATATTATAAACGCATATGTTTAATGCGGTACATAACCCAAATTAAATTAATTTCCAGTTTGAACTGGTATATTATTTTAAGCATAATACGATGAAACCCATTATTTCCTAGTAGATTGAAGTGTGCAAAAAGAAACGAGAAAAACAAGCCGGTCTCCTTGAAATTTAGTCCGCGGCGCTAATATGAACGCCTACGATCAGCCAGATAGTCCGTTACTTGAATAGAATTTGATTGTTAGAAAATTGTGATTGAAACTGTAATGTGTGTTTATACCCAATAATTACAGTCATTCATATAAATTATTCTTTTGAGTGAAGACGTCAAAATTACAGACTATTTTCAATCGAGTTAACTAATGTCAACTTTTTTTATACTTTTTTTTGTGGAAATCCACCCTTCGATAAACGTTTGGCAAAATCATTATAGTCATGAATTAACAACTCGATGGCCATAAAAGTAACAATATAACCTCCAGTATAGAAGAAGCCATTACAAAGAAAATGTTGTCAAATTTGCTAATATCGTTCTTGGCGTGTGATTTTATAATATAAACATCAGACATTTTAAATTTACCTACCCTTTTAAGCACGTAAAAAATCGTCCCATTCAGTGAGCCCCTAGAGGAGGAAGACAATATTCGGAAGAGGGGTGTTTCTTAATTGCTTTCCCCTCGAAAAGCCTTCACCATTGAAACATTTATAATATGATTGTTAGATAGCTTACACGAGGGAAAGGGAAATATCTGAACTTCTCTGTACCCACCTAGATAAAATAGCCAGGAAACTAAGAGCACCGATAGCGGGCTCCATATAGTTTCAATTAGGTAAGAGTTAGGGGGAAAAGTGAGGTCCTACTTATGAAGGAGATATTTGGCGGTATACTGTGAACTACAATGTCATCAACTAATTAAATTAAACGTTTTATTCGATGGACGAAAACATTGTTTGTAATTATGATTCAAGTATTAAGACGGGATTTATCATCTTCGATTACGACAAGGAAGGGAAGAAGCACCTGTAAGTCACTACCCATCGTCATCATGAGCGTGACATTCTGTGGATGCTGGTTTAGAACAATAGCACCCTCCATTCGTCTTTATCAGTGAGATTCAGTATGACACGCCGAGTTCACGGTAGTCAACGAAAACTCCATCAAGACAGCGAAATTCTTAGCCTACCTCTTCTCCTTTTCTTGTCAAAGTATTGAGTATAATTTATTATCCTCGCTAATTTTTATATGGTACACTTAACCCTAATAACGCAGTATCCAAATCTACTCCCTGGCATTCTCATATAACCCGTAGAGCGCAATGTTATATTTTCTTCTTCACGTGTTATAATTTCGACTTAGCCCACACAAGTTGTAGAGGATATATTACAATATGTAATATATTATTATTATTTCATGGTATATCTCAAAGTTGACAATATCTTACATAGATTGTAATAGTGTTGGAGAAGATGATACTGTTGTAATCCTACCCACACGGAAAATTAAATATTACACATATAGCGTAAATTCATCTACCTTAGTCGATGAATTATTATATTTTATTTATATTGTATAATAATATTGTTGGTTCACCTAATATTTTTATTGTGTGATACTGATAAGACCGATAAGAAAAATGTGCCAACTTTTGCTCAAGGACAGCATATACAACATTGTGATTATCTTATTATAAAAACACACTTTGTACAACCAATCAAAAGGTGGTAAAATTACTGCGTAAATATTTTAAAGTGCAAATATAAAACATTCACTGATAATAATATCGACCGTCGATATTTCAAGGAAATTAATTTTGCGTTTAAAAATATGTAAAATTCTAAAGACGTACATAGATCGTTATTTGCGTTCAGATTTTCACCTTTCGGGGTCCTCAGTATGTATACACGATGTGCAAGGTTAGCATAAAGACGAAAGTATCATATTGATAATATATTTTGCACGAACAGTGTATATCTATTGTATTTATGACATTATTTTATCGTTTATTCTGAATTTATTGTATTTTACTTAAAACTAATAATTATACTAATTTATCAAATAGTTTCATTTAGTTTTCACCTCAGCTCTTTCCCTAACAAATAAGTAATGAAAACAAATGAACAGCCTTCTGTTTTAATTTCCTGCAAATGTTTTACTGTACAACCTCGAAAAAAGTTTTAAAAATCCGGAGTCAGAGTTATGGGAATATTAATGGGCGGAGTCTAAAGACCTGTAAAGAATTTCTTATAATATTTTAATTTTTCATTTAA